>JBBJLS010029179.1:0-14611 GCA_037577275.1 Bryconaethiops microstoma
CTCTGTCTCTCTCTCTCTCACACACATACACACACACACAATCACATTCACATACACACACATACACACATCCACACACACACCCACAAACACACACTCACATACACACACACACATTCTCTCACACACATTCTCTCTCTCTCTCACACACATTCTCACACACACACACACACACACACACACACATTCACACACACACACATTCACACACCCATACACACAGGCTGCCGAAGAGATCATGAGTTTGTTATTACACTAGCCTGCTGACCTCATCGTGTCAAATGCCCCCTGTCATGCATTCATTCTGGGCAAGTTCACCCAATCGCCTCTAAATAAGAACGGCAGAATGAGGTTATTTATAGGCGCATCATGCGTTCAGGGCTACAGGGCACCAGTGTCTGGAAGTGAATTTCCCCACTCATCTCCCGTCTCTTTTCACAACCTTCTCTCTAAACCAAGAACAGGACGGTTTATTTCTGGACTTTCTGATTAATATTAATGCATGTTTGTATTTGAGATTTTTTTAGCATTAGGCAATGCAATGTAACAGAACAATTACAGCAAACCTGTTACTAAATCCAAATAAAAAATGTTCTGCAAAAACTGTTCAGGAACAGATTAAGGTACTAGGCAAAGAATTCAAGGTGTTGACTTGTTCTCCAAATTCTCAAGACCTGTTTGACAGAGAATCTGTGGGAAGTGCTGGACAAACTAGTCCAATCCATTGAGGCCCCACCTCACAACGAACAGGATTTAAAGAATCTGTATGCATAGAGAACTGTTCAAAAGTCTTAGGCTCCTGTGCAAACTGTTTAAAGTCATTTATCTAAGCAGTAAGGGACTAATACACAAGTTGCCATTATAATAAATGCAAACAAACAGGAACACGTTAAATATCAAGATTTGTTCTGTTTGTAAAAAGTTTAGAAGAAAAGTTTGTAAAAAGTTAAGAGCTGGTTAGAAGAACATATGTTCAGTTCCAGATTTCACCACAATGCCTCCAGTATTTGTATGGATTTGTGAAACTCCATCAGCATCTTCTGATTTAATCTAATGAAGTATTGATTGAGCTGAACCAGGCATTTGAGGTATTTGATGAGAATTACATGGTAATGTTGAGCTTCCATGAGATGAGGTCTGGAAATGCAAACACATACATATATATATATAATCACTATATTTAATATGCATTATGATATTAGCTTTTAAAAGTGTATACTCCTTAGTTACACAGGGTTTAAATATAAAGTCTCAGACTTTTGCACAGTATTGTGTATACATATATACATATGTATGTGTGGGTGTGTACATATGTGTGTATCTTAATCAGCCATAACAGAGTTATCTAACATTTATAGGTATTGTTCACGTATATCCATATCAGTCAAGCCAAAACTTCGGAATCTCCTTCACTTTTACAGCTGAACAGAAAAAAAATTCCCTTCATTTTCCTTAACTTTTGGGCCACTTACATATTCCCCAAATACATTACACTTGTTCCTTACCCAGCATTCATTTACGGTTATATAACTGTTCACTCCTTTCTTCCCTGCAAGTGATAGACTTCCCGACAGAAGCCATGCCAGTACGGGACAGGAAAACTGGAACACACATATGGCCCTGCGCACTCACACGCGCTTCCAAGAACACTTGAAAGCATCGTATGAGGTAAATGATGTTTGAATAAGATATTAGTACCTTCTGAAGTACACCCACCACTTTGGAACACCAAAATCCACAACAGCTGCAAGAAAGCCTACCATCACATTCATCTCAAACCTAAGAGGAAACACAGATCTCCTCGTTAGGACTGTAAAAAGAAAACACTCAGTGTCACAAACTCTCAGATTATGTAAACAATTTCAATTTCAGTCTCTGGGACAAAAGTGAATCAGGAAGACCAGACGTTTATTTTTTTATTCCATTTCCATTCCCCTCCCCTCCTCCTCGGCTGGCCTGATGGGTACAACATCCTAAGTGTTTACACGTCTAGCAAATATTTACTCATTACGCGCTTGAGTGCGCCTGATTTGGATATTCAACGCTGGCCTGATAAATGGACCCAAACGAGACTCAGCCTCGCGACCCTTTGTCCACATTTCCATGGCCAAACAACATCCTCCCTGCAGGAGCCCCACATGTCGCTACAGCGCAGAGCACACACCAACCTGCTGCACTGCCAGCTGGCTAAACAAACATTGCCTTACCTGACTGATGTATTTCATTATACAGGTAGTGTACATTAGCTACACTCTGAAGTGGGTTTTGAATGTATTTATGTGAACTGACTGCACTGCAGAAAATCTAATTTACACAATTTTCTCCCCATCCACCTCATAAAGTTGGTTACTCAGACATCTTTGGTGCACTGGCCTTATGAGGCTTATGTTAAGTAATAGAAGCTTATCTCTTATCAATTGGCATCATTCATACAACCATCATTACACATTCGTCTGAAGTCTTGGGCTGACCATTTTACAGGCTTTTAGATCATATCATGTAGGAATCAGCTGAACAAATTTGCGAGCTGCTATTTCTGTTTTCCCTTGCCTCTCAGGAATAAATGAGTGGCTGAGGATCCACGTCTTCATCTGAATGTTTTGTACCAGTCAAAGTCATATCCAAGCAAGTTAATGTGCATGATCATATCTCTTGGTTTAACTGCCTCTTGTCGTTTAAATTTCTTTTGAGAACTTATCTTTGGTCTTTCAAGGGGCTTGACATTCAGGGGGGTGGTATTACCTGGGTATGACATTTTCATAGACTAACATTATGTGTCTTTTTATGTAACAGCCATTTTTCTTGATTAAAAAGTTTTGTTCAAATGGGTGATAAATGAGCCTCTAACTCTGAAAATTGTCAGTAATCCACAAGAGCATTGTACAACTCTGGTTGGCTCTAAAGAGTTAATTAAAGATGCAACTTCTAAATACTAAAAAAGGAAACAAATACAAGCAAAAGTGAAAATTTGAGTATTTTAATTATTTGGTTTGGCATAATTAATGCTGGGCTGTGCTCACCACTTTTTGTCATGCTCCATTTCATTCCCACCACTTTTTGAAAGATTGAAGTTACATGAGTAAGTGACAGTATGACGTAAAAGATGATTACTTTAATCAGTTCCACTTTGTGCGTGTAGGACCCCCATTGCCATGAGCTCCTGGCCAGTACTGGGGCCAGGGGAACCCTTAGTTCACTGGTCTCCAGGTGCTGTTAAGAACACTGTCCTCCTGTCCACTGTTTTTCCCATGTTTGTGTTCTCTAAAGCTGCAAAAAACATTTGTTGAACATATTTGGGTTTTTGTGGATGGCTTGACATAGTTTTTTATTCTATTTATTAATTAAAACTTTGTAATTCAATAAATCATAAAGAATAATGATGAGCAAAAAATCCCAAGATTTAATGTAAACTTCAAAGAAAGCATCTAGAGGGTTTGTTTTTGTGAGAATGCAGAGCGAGTAATATTGGCATAAGTGTTACGTGGTCCACCTTGGACTTTGGTAACATAAATTCAGCTCCAGCACTGGCCATTCGCCCTTCTGTTTTTCAGTGTTCCCTGAAAGTGCACGCAGGGAGGCTATTTTTAGTGCTGCATCTGCGTATGCAGCCAGGTCATGCTGGATCGGTTCTGAGACGCACTGCAAATCCAGAGAAGTACAATAGAGCCCATTGAAAACTCAAATCCACGTTTATCCCTTACTGTGCCCCCTAGCAGTGGCCAGGGGAGGTGCACCAAGCCACCAGCACTTTCATTCAAAAAATATGAATAATATTAATCAACAAAAAAACTTGCAGTAAAAAATGTACTTTTCCTACCAACAGAGTGTAGCATGCAAAAGTCTGCACACCGCTCGTCAAAGTACTTACAAATTACTTTACAGGACCTTGCTGACTTTGATCCGAGTGCAAAATCATTGTTTTGCTACATCTGAATGACCTGGTCCTCCTATACACCTGAGGACTGATCTGTTTATGAGGTTTATCAAGTTCCAGCACTTCTTTATGCAGATACAGGTACAGTGTCAGAACCCGCATAAGGAAGTCTAGTATTTGCCCAACACAATGTAGGTATGCAGGCGTATTAGCCTCCTTGTTCACTGATGAACAAACTGTGCCTTTAACCACAATCGCCCACGCAAATGTGCGTCGTCCAGTTTTAAACGAACGGCACAGAAACGGCTGTTTCTGTAGCCTGGGAGTATTCCCAGGTTCACAGGGTGCCAGTATGGTCTATTGCACAGTGCAGCACTCAATTTCCTATTTGTTTCCGGTCGTCGTGGCAGAAATAGATGTGTCTGCACACTCAGCCTGTTTGCTCCTTGTAGGAGGCCAGGCTAGCAGAGCTGTGACATCCTCCCTGTGTGGAGAAAACAGGACACTATTTGTGTATTTTCACCCCTTGCCATGTTACAGCAGGTTCTATCTGATGTAATTACCCAAAAACATTCAAAATATAATATGCTGCTTAACCCTTAGAAAGCAAGCTCGTGGATCCATGCCAGCAGCGCAAAAAATGGTAAATTGCTGTCATACAGACGAACAACTCCTTACAAGGAAGTCCCCCTGGTTTGTGTCGGTGCTCCAGGTGTCAGAAGTCATGCTCAGTTTTGTTTGGTGTTTCTATGTCACACAGAACCAAAGATACTGTCATTTAAAAGCCTGTAATAATAGTAACCGCTACTAGGGTTTTAAAAATAACATCACACGCAAATGCCCATAAAGAACAAAAATATCTAAATTTCTTTTATTTTAGATCTAAGAAACAAACAGTAAAAACACAAGATCTTTGAACCCGGGAGATCTTTCAGAATAGTCTCCGTCCATAAATGGGTGGGGAAAACCCAAAGAGGGAGTGGATCCGGTGAGCAGCTGAGCAAAGGGCAGCAAACGGCGAGCAATGTAGGAGAGCAAACACCGGTTTTAGACAGTTTTACATCGTTTATATTTGCTGAAACCAAATTTTACTAATGCAGTTCTTACGGTTAACATTTCAACATTCCCAAATTAAAACGACGTCCCTGCTTGAAACCCATTCACACCTAAATCAAATCGATTAGAAAGTATGTTGTTTGCGCAGCACACAACTTTAGATGTTCAAGTTCATGGGTTTTATAGGTTTTTGCTTTCTAGGTTTTTCGAGTGGCATTCCAACATCCCACCTCCAAATAAAATAGTCAGATGGGAAAAAAGCAGAAACTCACAACCCAGGAAAACCAACTGCAGTCACACTGACATGCATGAATACACAATTCTGAAGTATAGATGGTGGTGGGGTATTACTGCCATCTGGTTCTTATTCAAAGTGTGTTAAGAGCTGAAACATGGCCTCCTCGCGGTTGATAATACCGAGCCATAGCATGATGTTCTAGTCTCAGATTAAGTGTACTGTTCTCTTCTATCATAAGGGGTTTGTACTGTTTTCTCAGTTCTCACCCCAAGCTTCTGCTGTGTTTTCTGAAGCCAGTTGGAGGGCTTCCTCAGAGTGGAGAGTGGAAGACATGGACAGTGGGTCAAAGTTAAGACATAATGAGGGAATACTTGCAATGACCTCTCAAAAGGTCAATATAATTTAAACACACTGACCAACTCATGCTCTTCCCACTTATGTGTTCTTTTATAGCAACTATTGCCATGTTGGACAAGCTTTTTAAAACAGCAGCATGAATCTAATTGCACCTGTTTAGAAACTGTAAAGTATATAGAAGAGAATATAGAATACAGAAATTTAGAGCACATTATTCAATTGTAAATCATCTTTGCTGTACTGTGCAAAAGTCTCGGACTACCCATTTCTTCATATTTTGCCACCAAAAAGAGCCTGACTTTCTTGCCTTTTTATGTTGTCTTGAGGAACAGCTCTCCAGTCTTCCTGAAGGACTTTCAAAGCCTTTCATTTTCAGTCCAGTCCCTGAACCCGACAGGTTTCAGTGACCTATGTATGAATCATTCAAGCAGAACAAAGTACATCTAACTTCAGGCCTGAGCTAGCGAAGAAACAGGAGCAGATGATTCCAGATGATCAGGCGGTGATCAGTATACTGGTGGTGCTGAATGCTGAGGTGTTGGAACTCCTTTATCTAGGCACCTTGTATCTTCAGACACTTTGCAGCCTATTAGAGTAAAACATATGTTCCCATTTCATTCATTCAATCTATTCAATATGTCAAAGATATGAGAGTTTGACAGGCACAAAGTAGTTAATAGCTAGGCTTGTCCAACCTAGCAACAGTTGCTATGAAAGAATGCATCTATCAACTGTGCTTACAGCAGCCTAGGGTATAATGCTAATTTTGGATTGTGATTTAAGGTGTGGTTTCATAACCTTTCACAATGTCCTTTTTCAGTAGAAATAACCTAAAAATTATGCAAATTTATGACTTAAAGCCCGCAGATCTTCAAAGGCTTTATACTTTATTACTGCTGCATTTACAGAGCTGCTGTGCGGATTTACATCCACATAAACACCCAAAAGAACATCATAGCATCTCGCGGCATATTTGGAAACCTGCATATCTGTGAGCCATCTGATTTAATTTTGGTGGTATGAAGATAGTAAAGATAGCTCTTTTGTGGATTACATAACTGCAGAATATTACATGGTGTTTAGTGCCGTCACTCATTTCTTCCCAGCCGCTCGGTGGGAAGACTGAAAGACGACAGTTTCTTAAAACTGATTCTTGTCTTCGCTGTTACATAACTGTGGACAGAACTTTAGGAGGGAGGCTTCCACAGCACTAAAATCACACACACACACATTCCATTAGCATTGTGTTATCACATCCACTGGTAAGTGAAGAGAACCGTACCTGACCACACCAGGAGGATATGGGCCAAATAAGAGGTAGTGCAGACCATCACAAAACCTCCAGGACACCATACTTGACCAGGGTACGGATAGTTCCAGGTTCCGATCAGGACCTGTACTGTAGTGCCTGTAGAAAAAATGCCGGTACACACATCTCCCCACAATATATATTGATTTATAGTGCAAATAAATTCACACTCTCTCCGGCAAAGTCCAGAAACATCCTTTTAATACACAATTAGTGTTTAAGTAAAGTGGCCCCTTATGGTCATGTGTGAACACGGCACACAGTGTGAACAATTTGCTATTCTTTCTCTGCATTTAACCCATTCTCCAAGTGAAGCAGGGGGCTGCCACCAATGGGAATGCCCGGGGAGCGATGTGTGGGGATGGTAGCTTGCTCAAGGGTACCTCTGTGATGACACTAGCAGTCCAGGGATTCAAACCCTTGACCTTCTGGTCTCAGAGCAAACTCCCTAACCACTAGGCCACCAGCTGCCCTGTAGATCTGTAGATGTTCTTATTTTTACATAATCAGCGATACCTGTTATTACTTTGCATACGACAGTATAAACTCTTGTTCGGCAATTTTGTTTGATGATTCTGTCCTCAAATCAAAATCTTAAATCATTACTAAATCATAATATATCAATATGAAATAATTTGCTTGTAATATTTAATCTAATTGAAGAACTGTGCACTGCACAATGCACAATTAATATTGTGTACTGCAGAATGCACAAATGTTCTGAAAACATTTAGAATGACTAGAAGGGCCAGACCCACTATCCAACTGACCAACCAACTGACTGACTGATTGACTGATTGGTTGACTGATTGATTGACAACTTAGGCAAAGTCATAATTATCCAATTAAACGTAACAAACAGGCATCTTTTGTGTCTGAAGTTTGCTTTAGTATGATGTTGCTAAGCTTATACTTCATCAGGTAGAACCGCTCTCAGAAAATCAGGGACTAAACTGTATTTTGGTATTTAAGGTGCTCCCCGGAGTTGCCCTTAAAACCTTTCCTGGCTTTTTTTTATTTTTGTTTTTAATTCTTGCTTTGTTTAAAAAATTTGATATATATCAGTGAGTGTTTATATGTGTGAACATGTGTGTGTGGAGAGTGGAAAAAAGAGTGAGTGATTTACAGTGTAGTGGTTTGGGCCTGTGCGCACCTGCCCTGCACTCCATCTCATTTTATTGCTGGTCCCGCGAGTGACGTCCATCCCGCCTTACTATCGGATGTCAGAGAGGCAGGAGAGAAGAGGAAGAACAGATCGGAAAGATGAGAAATAAACACAGAAGTAGGGGGAGGGGTCAAAAAACAACTATTCATTGAAAGGTTCTTTGGTGAACCCTAGTTGGCTCTTCTACGACCCCAGAGAAGGTAAATAGAATAGAATGTAAATAGAATGTAAATGTAATTTATATGCATTCAGTCCAATTATACATTTATACATCTAAAGTAATAACATCTTAGGGTTAAATGACTACGGGTCTGAACTCTGCAGACACATTTATTGATTAATGGTTCATGTACATTAATTAAACTCAATCAAATTATTGTGGTTGGAGATAAGGGCCATGTTTGGCCTTTATTTGTGTCCTGGAGGGCCGTGTGACTTTTCATTAACATCATAAATTCACACATACCAGGCCAAGTGGGTAAACAGCGGAATGGAAACACAACCTGAAGGCCATAACACACACACACACACACACACACACACACACACACACACACACACACACACACACACACACACACACACACACACACCCTGGCATCTTGATTCTGATTTTCCATTCTCATTCATAACCTGTGTATGCGCAGACACTGGGAAGCACAGGAATGTCAGCCTCGCTCGCTGACGCAGAGTTGAAACGAGGCCTTCACCAGCCAGCTGCACTTACAGAAAAGACAACAAGCACCATGAGATCAAATACGGCTTTTGGTGTTTGTGAGTTACTGTAAAACTCATTTTATTCTCTCAGTTTTATTCCCTCACCTTGTACTGATCTGCTCTGATAAGTAAGAAGATCCTGGGTTTGATTCCTGTCTCGAGCTACCCCTCATTTCTTTATATTTTGTCTTGAATCACCTTTTTGGTGCAAAACAATTTTTTTATGGATAAGACATGTCAAACTGTCTTATCCCTGGCATACTGAGTAGATTCAATGAAAGAAATGGGAACAAATGTTTCAGTGCAACGAGCTGCAAAGTGCCTAAAGAGACAAGGTGCCTAGATTAAGGTGTTCCAAGCACTCTACATTCAGTACCACCAGTATACTGATCACCGCCTGATCATCTGGAAACATCTGCACCTATTTCTTCACTGGTCCAGTGAAGAAATAGTTCTGCATGCACGATTCATAAGTAGTTCACTGTGTGGCTTAACAAACAAAAAACATTCCTCTGAAACTGGTCAGGTTCACGGTCCGGATTGAAACAGAGAGTCCGTCAGCACACTACAAAAACGTCTGGCTCTTTGGAACTGTCCAGAAGGTTTCTCCCCCTATGAGTGCAGGGACAGGCTCCAGCATCTACCTTGACAGATGTATAATTCATATAAGTGAGTTGAATCTAAATTAATGTACATATCTGAGTGGCAACATATTGATACGTGTTACAGAGCAACTGTATCTGCACTTTATCTGAATGAATTTAACTAATCCTTTAACTGTGCCTCACAGTGGTGCAATGGGTAGCGCTGTGCCTCACTCCTCCAGGGTTAGGGGTTCAGATCCGGGTCCTGGCCTTGTGTGTGCGGAGTTTGCATGTTTTTCTCGTGGTGGCATGGGTTTCCTCCGGGATCTCCAGTTTCTCCCACATTCCAAAGACATGCGTGTCAGGTGAATTGAGGTTTCCAAATTGTGTGTGTGTGTGTATGTGTGTGTGTGCGCACTGTGGTGGGTTGGCGCCCCACACAAGGTAAGTTCCTGCCTTGCGCCTGTAGGCTCTGAGTACCCGTGATCCTAGCAAGGACTAAGCGGTTACAGAAAATAAATGAATGATCCTTTGAATTTACCGCGGTGGTGAACAGAACCAGGAGACTACAACACAAATACAGCCACTTTATTTATCATCCAAACCCACCAATGAACATTCATGTAATAACTCTATAAGAGGTAGCTTTAAAAGCAGAGGTGTACGGAGTTATTTGTTATCTTATTCTTTTGTTATTTAATTAAATTTAATTTAAAGCTACTTACCGATCAAAATATCTTTGATCTGCTAGGGTCAGAGCATCTTCTTGGTGAGCCAAACCAAACATCTTCATTGGTCAAGACTGGGCAGCCCTGTTTTATGGGCATTCGGAGGTTCAGTCCCATTCACTACCACTCTAAACAATTGGGAATTTGCAAGTTTCTCCAGACCAGAGTGTTTTTACACAAAAACCCTTCTGAATAGTTTTGTTAACCATTTAATTTGGTGGAACTACACATACATAATGTCAGATGTTCTCCATAGGAAAAATCAGTCATATGAGAACCGAACAATGAGGTTACCAGTAAAGAGAACCGAACCATGAGGTTACCAGTAAAGGTCCTCCGCAGTGCAAAGGGATCTATGCTAATCAATTTGAACTATATCGAGTGTATATCTGATAAGGATGACATGTATGTGTTTTGGTCCGAGGCTTGGAGATGAGGCTGGAAGATCTGAGCTACTCCAATACTGTACCAATGTGGGGTAGTGCAGTTCAGTCAGGAGGCATCTACAGTATTATAAGGAGATTTTATAAATGTGATTTATAAGCACCGACAGCACACAGCTGGAGAAAAGCAACCCTGATGACGCCAATAGGTAGTAAAATCACACTGAGACTGGGCCAAAACAAATACACACTCACTCACTCTCTCTCTCTCTCTCTCTCTCACACACACACACACACACACACACACACAAATAGACACCACAGCTCAAGCATTCCTTCTGCTATGCTAACACTGCCATTTAAGGCTCCAAATTGCCTCGGCCTGCTGCCTCCCTTTCTTTCCCTCTTTTTCCCTCTCTTTTCTCTCGCTGCCAGAAAAAAACCTACTATCTCCCAAATGAGCTTTGTAGAAGAGAGAAAAACAACATTGTTAACTCTCAGTGGAAGTCAATGGACAGATTTTATCCCAAGTGGTCTGTTCATTCTGAACAATAATACCCAGCTGATATTTGAAAACCGTGTAAAAAAAAATTTTTTTTAAAAAAGCACTAAAAATGACGATACAGTGGTCGGGTTCCAATGGGGACAATATGGGGGTATACGTATCATCTATGCCAGTGTAAATAACAATATATGTATTTAAAAACCTGAGTCGAACTGCATTGTAAAGTTCTCTAAAACAGATACTCAGACACATTGTCTTTACATTTTAATGCACAATTTCTATATATTTGCAGAATTTAACATATATGTTAATATTACATAATTTTGGCGCACATCATATGATTTTATTGCTTTACCAATAAGTTAAATTCAGCAAATAAATGTGATAAAGTGTGAGAAAGTAAAGAATGTATGGACACAACAACAAAAACATGTCATTGGAGTGTTTGGACTTCTGCATGACTGTATTTATCAGTCGGCCCTTTAATGTCATCCAGCACTACGCTGGAGGATCAGAGGATTCAAAAGGGTACACACGTGGTCTCCTCTGCGTCTCTGTTTCTCTATCTGTTTATCAGTTCAGGTCTTCCGAGCCGCTTAAAGTACGTCAATTACAGGCCAGATAAATAAATGATTGATAGATAGATAGATGGATAGATAAATAAATAAATAAATGATGTAATTTACAGAACCTTACACACACTCAGACCAGCAGGCGTACACACACAAACAAACGGGTAAAATTAGCACACAGGGATGTTGGGTAGAGTTCATGTGCTTAGTGAGAGCCAAAAATGTAAAGTGCAGGTTCTTGTGAGTCATAACACATCAAAGACAAAGAGCGTCCCTTAGTGGACAAATCTGGATCTGCAGCTTTCTGAACCCACATTCATTTATACAAAGGATTTTTGACTGAACAAGAACAAGTCCTGTTCTCACTTTGCACAATTACACTGGGCAGATATATGGCACAAGTTTCCCAAAAACATCCATCCAAAACATCTTGTTTCAGATTATAAATAGAATTATGATATACAGTAGTACAAAACTTGTGGCCATCATACCAGGATGTTTATATTTTGTGATTATTTGGTGATGAATGAACAAAAAGAACTGGTTCAAAATCTTAGACTAACAAGTTACATTTAATAGGACTCCAAGGGTCAAATAACCACCATTATTTTACATATTTTACACCCCCCTCATTTAAATGATACTCTGATGCAAATGTCTCCTGAAAGTCTACTACCTAAGTCAAGAAATATTAGTTTAGAGATGTTCCACTCTCCTCTGCAACTCAATTTCCCCTGCTGTATTCCCAAAGAGGAGGCGTAATGTTCCCATAATTGCAAGGATGTTCCTCATGGTCAGAGCAGATTATGTTTGAATTGGGTTTGAAATAGATAATGTGGGCCTTCCAAGTGGTGCACCCATCGAAGTATTGGCCCTATAGCCAAGAGGTCATGAGTTCAATCCCTGGCAATGTCACTGTCCAAAAAAGCATAATTGGCCTCTCTGGGTTAGTATGAAAATCCTCCTCCACCACCCAACAATATGGATGTCTTTTTAGGTGATGTAACAGAATTGGCAGTTAGTGTCCTCCAAACGTGTTGAGGCATTCAATGATGTTGCATTAGTGGCAGTTCTAAAAGATGTGTTAGTGCTTCATGTGCTTCATGGGAAGCATGTGCCAGCCTTCACCCTCCCAGCTTGGTAGCATCATGTGATAGACCTAAATGACCTCCAGAGGTTTGTGCAAAAACCACTGAAGAGAAGATCAGACTGACCTTTTTGGCCTTAACATGGTCAACATCACAAACTAGCTTCACTTTAAATAGTGACCTAGAAAGAGTGCAGAATCTTGAATGGTTCCTCTTTATTATTACAGTGTTTCCTAAACAACCGCATTCAGATCAAATTTGAGTGATTTCAGAGATCTACACTGCTAGTCTGCATGGTGAAGTAATGAGACGTGTACAACAATAGAATCTCTGCAGTGAATGAAGCTTACCTTTCTACCGGAGAACAGCATGCAGAGCTGGTGCATGGACCCTCCGTTCTTGGTCAGCTCCTTCTTTAAGGTTTTGGGCGAGGGCAGTGTCCAGCCTCCTTTGTGGGCAGCGGAAGCTTCCAGGCAGTTGATGGCATTGTCAGAGGTGAAGCAGGTGCCACGGGGGTCTTGCAGAAGGCTGCCCTCACTGTGTGTGCGTCGGCGGAGTGAGTTTTGGACACTGAGTCCCCCGGCCCCTCCGTGTTTTTCACATGAAACTCCCTCTACCATACTTCGTCGCTTGCTGTCTCTGCGCTCCAAAAAGTTATCGTCGCTGTCTTCTTCCTCTTCCTCCTCCTCATCGTCATCATCTTCATCGTCCTCCTCATACTCCTCATCTGTGGCAGGTGAGGAGAGGGCATCAGCACTGAAGGAACGATCCAGGCGCAGTTCGGGAATAACGAAGGATGAAGAGGAGGAGGAAGGAGGCGCGTTGGTGTCCGGAGCTTCAGAGGCATTGTCTTCGTCCACTTGCAACGGTTGCTTTTCTTCCAACTTGCACATTTCCTCTTCTTCCTCTATACCATCCTCTTCTTCTTCATCTGCCAGGGTCTTCCTCATCTCATCTTCCTCGTCCTCTTCTTCCTCTTCTCCTCTTTCTTCCCTTTCTACACTTTTCCAGATTTCACTCAGGCTGCCCTCATTGCTCTTGCCGTCTTCTCCCTCAGTGGACGGAGGAGGCGTCGGGGGCACCAGGTGCTGTGCTTCCTCCAGCGGAGTGAGGAGCTCGCTGGGCTGAGGGCTGCTGGCCGTGGTGGCCGGGGCATCTGACGGGCTGCCTAGAGAGTGCTCATCCTCCGAGGGGCGCCGGTGAGCCCCCTGATCGCACCGCTCATCCAGCTTGGGCTCCAGCATCTGTAGGAAACAGAAAAAGCAAACCCAACATTAAGTCAGTTACATTTGTATGTAGAAAAATGTCATAATGAAGTTCACTCCCTGTAGATGTTAACTTATTTACACAGAAAACCAGCAAAAGAATGCAAAGTGTTCAGTGTTTAAACAGTTATCAGAGCCAAGCTGCTCCACTTAAGACACAAAAAAAGTGACCCAAACCAAGACCTGAACCATTATAACTGTTACGGATCTAATAAGCTGACCGGAACCTGCCTGATCTGAGGGTTACAGGTTGTCTTGTCATGAATACTGGGCAGCTTAATTTAAAGAAATGCACCCTATAATCGGATGTGAGGCGACAACTATGTGCACTAGAGAAGTATATTCACACACTAACCACGGGAAAGTGTGCATTCAGTTGTTGGTTTTTTTTTTTTTAAGTGGTCACGAGTACACTTGCAACTCTGTTTTTGGCAAAAAAGAATAGCTTTCAGGATTGTTTGATTGTAGAATCTGCTGTGTGGTTTGTCCTTTAAGGCATGAGGAAATGCTTGAGGTTGCAGCTCTTTACTGAAGGACATTATAGTGGTTTCTAACTGTGCCTGAGTTCTGTTATTTCAGTCCTGACAGTCTGGCCAAACCAAATGAAACTAAGAACATGTGTGTGTAAATCTACTGTGTTTATGTTTGCATGCACATGTGTGAGTGAGTGTGTGTGTGTGTGTGTGTGTGTGTGTGTGTGTGTGTGTGGGTGTATGTGTGGTTGTGTGTGCATGCATGTGTGTGTGTGTGTGTGTATGTGTGGTTGTGTG
>JBBJLS010029199.1:0-14609 GCA_037577275.1 Bryconaethiops microstoma
TTTTGCTGGCAGAAAGAAACCCACTGCTGATATAAACAGATTCAAACAATTTTCATAGGTGCCTAAAACTTTTGCACCATACTGTATATATAGATATAGCATATTACTATATTTTATACTGTGAAATTTAAATTTGATTAATATTGTTTTGTGTAATATCTTTTTCGGGAACCAAAAAGTTTTTAACTATGTTTTTACCAAAACGTTTCAATACAGAATGTAAAACAAATGTAAATGTAACACTAATGATAACATATTTACTGCATAATTTAAATTAAATACCAAGATGTGAGTAGCAAGTTTTGATCTTTCCAAATCCTGCTTCTGTATGTTTCGTCCTTGGCTCCTCAGTAGTCCTCATTATCCAAACCACTTTCAAATTCAGTTTTGCCTTTTTCCACCTGATGAGTTTGGCCATAATCCCAGATGCACCCCTGCTCCATCTCAGGTACATCATAATTCCTTGCGACCTTGATAGTATTTGACCATCCAATTTTAAAACCCTGCAATGTTCCATGCTACAGTTCACCATCTGGCATTTTTCAATAATTCATACAACCACGCTTACCGTCATAACTAACTTATGTTTATGAAGCAGGGTTAAAAGGATACTGTTGTCTAAAAAGCATACAGTACATGCTGCACTTACACAAATATTTAAATCACCTATCTAATATTGTGTAGGTTCTCCCTTGAGACACCAAAAATGCTTTGAACCATCAAAGTATGGACTCCACAAGACCTTTGGAGGTGTGCTATGGTATCTAGCACCAAGAAATAAGCAGTAGATACTGTTCTTCCACTGTTGCTTGATTCGATTGAGATCTGGGTAATTTGGAGTGAACACCTAAAGCTATTTACCATGTTTCTGGTATATTATTGCTATGAATGGGGTGTACTTGGTCTGGAACAATGTTTAGGTAGGTGGTACAGGTCAAAGTAACATTCCGATGAATTTTTACTGTTCACATGGCACCTTATATTCCATCTCTTGACAAATGTCATTGTAACCATGTTAGACATTCACTTCATTTGTTCATTCAGTTTTAATGTTCTGGCTGATCGATGTACATCCCCACAGCCTTAATAAGATTTCCATTTCCACCTCTTTGTTTTAATGTTCTAACAATCAAATACATGTTGCCAAAACCGATGTTTTGTTTTCATTCGATTAGAAAGGAGAAGCATAGAACGTCCAGAGCTAAAAAACATGTTTGACCTTTACGGAACTAGTTAGGTAACATTTCAGGGAATTTGGCACAGAAGTAGCATGACATGTAAGAAGTGTTTTCTCGTGACCTTTTCGATGTAAGGCAACAGTCATGCCTGATCATTTGGATGTCTGGAGTAGAGTCTGCCTGCAAGCACACCCTGAGCTTTGTTTTTGTGAGGTATTTTCTTATTGTATGATGCATTATATAAGTACAAGAATTAGGACAATGATCACACACACACATACAAATCTTGTAGTAGGATATTAATGTAGAAAAAACAAATTTTTGCTCATAGTTGTTTTAGTTCTGAGTTTTGCTGTTTACTTTCCAGCTGAGTTTCAGTAAAACTGAAGTCTGTTCGAGATTTGAAGAGGTAATTATAGTAATCAAGGCAGAAAGCAATGTTAGGGAGGTGGAAAAGGAAGGGGCTAAAAAGCAAATAATCAATCAAAAGTTACAGTCCAGCTTTGAAATACATATAAAGCTGTGATGAACTTATTGTTTATGTACACCCATCAGCCTCAACATTAAAACCCCTAACAGGTAAAGTGAAAAACACTGACTCGTGTCTCTCATTACAATGGCATCTGCCAAAGTGTATGATGTTAGGCAAAAAGTGAACTGTCCATTGCTGAAGTTGGTTTGTTGGAAGCAGGAAATATTTGAAAAGGGACAAACTGTGATGACTAGATAACTGGGTCAGAACATCTCCAAATACCAGTTTTTGCAGGGCTTTTCTGGCATGCAGTAGCTAGTATCTACCAAAAGTGGCCCAGGAAAGGACAATCGGTGAACGGGCAACAGGGTAATGGGTGTCCAGGGCTCACTAATGCACATGGGAAGTTTAGTCTAGCCCACTTTCTCCTGCCCAACACATGTGAAGGCAAACACCCAGGTAAGTTCCCACACCACAGCACTTTAGCACATTCCCATACAGCACAGTGGGTAAATGAAGTTCACTAGATTCAACACCACAAGTACACTGTACACAGCAATGTCCCATACACTACTATACTTCACCCATAGGGAAGATTCACAACAGGAGGGTGTACATCTTTTCACAAGGAGGTGATGCCACAAATAAACCAAGCCAAAACAAAAAGCCTACTACAATCCCCAAAATTTAACAAAAGAAATCTAAAACAATCCCCAACTAACAGTCCATCAAGAAGGGCCCACATCACATTTCTCTTGAACCTGCTTCACTGTCCAGCCCAGATGAAAAACAGACTTCCCTTTTTGGGGCTTGAGTGTCTAAACCTCGATCCCTCACTTCAACTACCAATCACCCTCACTTCACACCAAACATACATCCCAAGTCCCACCTCAAAAGACAGCAGCCATCTTAAATACGCCGCTCACACCACATGTCCTCATTACCTCTCAGCTGGCGAAATGATCGCTGACAGGGAGTGTGTCACAATGTCAAGTTTAAAATTTGGGGCCACTAAATAGAATAAAAGTTCAAAACAAGGGAAAAACAAACACCCAACATCCCCACCATATGCAGGACAAATTCACACACTTTCACAACACATTTTTAACGTAAAACAAACAAATTTTCCGTCAGTGATGCTGTTGTGCTTTTGAGCAATATTGGTTATGGATGCATGAAATAGCATTTTTTTTTCTCAGTTTTTCATTGTTTAAACAATGTTTTTAAATTGTCTCTCAAGACATACTTGTCTGTTTTCCACTTGCAAAAAAAAATGGACTGTAGAAAAGAAAAGAAAACACATTGCTACATTACCAGTAATTTATCAGCCCCTGTTCACATATGAATATGATAGTTTAGCAGGCTTACATAAGAAAAGGCCTACTGATTAGACAGGATTTGGTGTTCTGTGCCATTTCATTTTATGGAGATGGCAACCACTTTACTTTCACTTCTCTATCAATTCTGGAATTAATCTCCTGATAAGCATTTTTTTTATTTACCTGAGAATAACTGATGAGTGTAGGACATGGACAGGGTAGGACATGGCAAGTGTGTTGGACAGCGTCAGTTTATAGAATGAAGAAAATGTATTATTTCATAAATACAATTTATACAGATCACTGCATTTCTAGTTTGCAATATTTAATTTAGAATTAAAGTCATATAATATGTCTAGAATCATGGATATATTGTGTTCCATTCATTCTCCACTTGATTATATATTATAGTCCTTAAATTGTAGACCAACTGTATTGCTGCATCTTGAGTTACCAATGTTTTTTTTTACTGTGACAGCCATAAACAAGAAGTGATACCAGAAACACAATCTTTATTGGCCTCCAGGCAGCCAGAAATCTCATCCCTATCAGGCAAACAGGAGGATATAACAATCTCAAAGTTTTAATGGCTGACAATAACATATTTCTAGATATCCAGAACCACTGAGGGTCCCATTTGGTCAGTGTAGGCCTTTGAGGGTGGGGCTTGGTGGGTTGTACTAGCCAAATGTTTGGACCATCTCTTTGGAACACTAACCACACACACACACACACACACACACACAGATGTGCTGCTTTAGCAGGCACTTTGCAGCCTACTTAAGCAGAACCTAAGAACCACAACAGTAATTATGCGTAGCAATTACGAATGGAGTGGATCAGCTCTCCCGTTTCCCCAGTCACTGCTTGTTCTCTCCGTACCTGACGTACTTCCATCTGCCCCTTTCCTTCTTCCTTAATAAACAGTGCGGGATCCGTCATCATTAGTTAAATTAATCAGTCTCATTCAAAATTAGGTTCTATTATTAACAATTTGAGTTCTGAAGGCTGTTTCACAAATGTGAATTATTTTGATACAGATTTTGGCATCAACCAGGATCAGTAAGAAATCAAGACAACTTGGTGAAAATAAATGAAATACCTATTTGAAATACCTCTGTATCTTAAAAAGATCAGTCTCTACTGCCATTTAAAATGTGCATTTTGCACTGAGGACGTATTCGGCCTTATGATAAAATGAATGCTGTTTAGCTTTATGAATATCAAGTTAAGTCATTCCCTGTAGTGCTGTGAGTAAAACAAGAGATCACATGCAAATATAAAGATCAGCTGCTGCACACATAAACCTGTGTTTAGATTCCTCAAACACAGTTGAAAACATGAACATGAACACATTCACAAAAGTTTAACTTGTACAGCATTTGTTTCAGAAGGTAATTTGTACTATGCCCAGATATAAAAGCTCGACGCCACATGATTAGATTTTTTTGCAAATATCTAAAGTCCAGTCCATCATCCTCACTAAGTTTCTGTGGACGTTTGGAGGGAAAAGTGTGCGATATCTTCTTTGAGACAAACTATGGTGGCCTCCCTTGAGTGCATCCACTTCAGAGGGAGATACAGGAGAGAGAGGTGGGGGGTTGTGACCTGCTTATTATAACCTTCAGGACAGACTCTGGGAATTAGTGAGGAAAATCCATATGGAAGCAGGGATTTTTTCTGCATAATGTTGTGCTTGTGCCTTGAAACTCTTTCTAATAATGTGAAAAGGTTTAATAGCTAGCTGTAGGTAAATAATAAATCGGATTCATATGTTAAATAAATAAATCAGCTGCTGTATTTATGTAACCATTAATTTTCAGTGGGTAGGCTATATAAAAATGATTCATTCTAAATGAGTCGCTGAGGATTATATAATGACCAGAAACAAAAGTGTGATGTTATGTTTGTTGACTGTAGCGATCTACAGTCTTCACAGCCATGATCCTGCTATGACTATACTAAGTCAATCCTTTCACATAATCAGTTTAAGTCGTAAGACAAAGAAAATGTTCCGCCAGATGTGTATTTTTATTCAGTGGCTCTTCATGTTGTATCCTAATCAGTATGTAGAAGAGCTAAAAGGATTACGCACAGTAAATACTTGCTTAGCTGTATCACCATCTAGTCAATTATGCAACCAAATGAAACCCCCATATAGTCTCAGATGCTAGAACATTGAATATCATTTCAACATGGAATTTTCAAGAAGCCAAGGACCACCAAAGCCAGAGCTTAAAGGCCATGTTCTGATCTGAATCTAGCTTTGATGTTTAATGCATCAAACTATTTAAAATCCACCTCCATTTTCAAATAGGATCAATGCATTATTTCTTGAGACCCAATTTGCACATTTGTGAACTGATTCTTTTATTTATTTGGAAAGGCATAGAAGTGAAGTATGGCCTTATAAAGTCAATGACAAATATAAAGGAAAACGTCACCTTTATTTTAAGTAAGTTTTGTCTAAGAAAACAACAAATATTTTAATCAAATCACAAATTTTTAATGAAACCACCAGTGCCCACTGTCCTCATACAGACTATATATGGACACCATCACCCTCTGTTTCCATGAGAGCTGCTGTCAGGTCACGACACGGGTCCGGTTCAGAGATTCAGTGTATCCATGAGCTTCATTCCATCCACCCAGTTCATGCAGCCTCAGAGACCATTAAGGACTCAATCAGATTCACATGAGTTTTAATCACATGACTCTGATTCATCGGTTTTAATGCTCCCCCTTCATCTTTGTTCTGATTTTAGATTCTCTTGTTCGTTTCTCGCTACCCTGATATTTGACTCTTTCACTTCTTTGGTATGTTGACTCTTACTTGTTTCTATTTTTTCCTGTTGGAATAAACATATCTGCATTTTGTACTCCGTGTTCGTGTCTATCCTGTTGTGTTTCATAACAGCTCACTAGAACTGAACATCAGTAGGACCAAAGAGTCGTGTTGGGGAGGTCACCAGGAACCTGACACGTAGCACCCTCTCTTAACCACTCAGGCAGCAGGGGTAGGGGGTTGAACAGGTCATGATCTTTAAGTGCCAGGTAACTGATGTTGGCCATCACTCGTCCTTTTCACAACATGTCTATGAGGACTGTGAATGAAAAAAAGGCCCAACTGTTGGTTTTCCTTCTGAGTAGACTGAAAGATTTAAATGTCAGATTGGATATTCCAACAGCAGTATACCAGTCACTTATTAAACCATTCCTCAAATTCCTAACAGACAAAAGCGAAGAAAAACTGTGCACATGTCCTTTTATTTGTTTACAAAATTGTGGTTTAATGTAATTTTACAAGTTTTATTGGTACATGTTTTCTATCACTATGTGATAGACAAAGTTTTTTTTAATCTTGTCTCAGTTGTCTCAAAATCGTGTCTCAGTTATTGACACCTCTGCATTTAATTCTTTGTCAGACTTCCACTTGCCAAAATAACACATTTTCTCCTTTATTGCTTAAGAAATTTTGAGAATGCAGAATAAGCTATCTTTGACTACTTCTCAGTACAGAACCTCTGCAGATCCCTAATATCCTACACCTTCATATATAGAAACTTGTGTGTGTGTGTGTGTATATATATATATATATACATATATATATATATATATAATATGTCAAATTCATCTTTAATGTTTGTTACCAAAAATTCATGTGATGCTAGAACCCAGCTACAGTTTAAGTTCTAGTAGGCTGTAGAAAAGCATCTAGACACTCTCTTTCGTGGTCTTGACTGGTTAATAGTAACTATACTTTGCACTGTTGGCATCAAAGTGGTTTTAAGGTGATCATGTTTCATTTCATTTCTGTCTTCTCTGATCTACCCAATGATGCAGAGAAGGTGATCGCTGTGTCACTTCGTATGTATACCCTGGCAAAACAGGATGTCATGAATGACCACTTATTTACTTTAAGTGCAGTGGGATCAGGCTTCAGTTTGTTCGTAAGAATTTTTACAGGTGCTAATAATTGTGATGCAGTTATGTTAGAAAATAACTTTTGTTTTTTGTTTTCTTTCTCTAATTTTAGACCTTAATTTCTCCTAGTGGTATTTGTTAAGGGTGACATGACAGTGGATAGCAATAATCTGTTGAGTCTTTTTTTGAAATGATAAAACAAAGCAAAGCATTCTGTGAGAGATACAGCTTCCATATCTTTTCTCTCAGAGTAATTCCTTTTCTGTAATGGTCTCTTTTACAATATGCTATAAATGCCAAATCATTAGAGGTTTGAAGCAAGTAACAGGATATCTGAACAGCTGGTCTAATTTGCATTAAGATATAAACATAATTACATTTATCATGCAGTCACATAAGCCTGAATATCTTCTGCAGGATGATAATGTGAGTTAATATACTTTGTCCTGTGCAGATTTAGTGAAATGGAAATTATATTCCCCTTTATTGTCCTTCAAAGGCACAGTCAATAATGTTATTTATGAGACCATGTGACAATTGCAGCATAATACAGTAGAAGAGACTTTTACTTATGAAAGGACCAATTTAAATTTCATTTTGCTTCCCATAGTATCTCTTTTCCAATTATCTCAAATAAGTGAGATGCTTTAGGGATTACAAATAACATTGTAAGCCACCAAGGAAAATGATATATTTCGTAGATTCAGTTTATAGAGGACTCAAAAGCATCTCAGTAACTTAATTACTGTTGAAACTAAAGACAAGCCAATTGAAAGTAATTTTTTTGTGGAATACATAAGTGCCATAACACAGATTAGCAAATAAAGCACCTAGCAAAGCAACTCAAACCTCTAGATCTTCGACTTGTGCAATTCTTTAATTAATGAAATTTTGCCAACTTGATTATGATGCGCAACAATACAGAACTAATAGATTAATAGACTAATAGATTAGTTCTGTATTGGGCTACAACAGCCTCCAGCCTCCTTTTGTGGCTACAACAGCCTCCAATCTTCTGCGAATTCTTTCCACAAGATTTTAGAGCGTGTCTTTAGGAATTTGTGCCCATTCAAAAGAGTGTTTGTAAGGTCAGGCACTGATGTTCGACAAGAAGGTCCAGCTCACGATGTGCCAATTCACCCCAAAGGTGTTTAACAGGCTTTAAGTTCAGCACTCTGCAGCCCGTGCTGTGAGTTGCAGTGGTCCACCGCATTGTGTCTGAGCTATTCTTTTTCACAATAATATTTGGCCAGGGCAGGTATACCAAAGCAGAAATTTCACATACTGGGGTGGTGTCCCATGGCAATGGTACATTTAGCAGATGCTTTTATCCAAAGTGACTTCCATTCCATTCCCTAACTACAGGGGACAGTCTCCGTGGAGCAACTGGGGGTTAAGGGTCTTACTCAGGAACCCAGTGGTGGTGCTGAAGGTAGGATTCAAAGCCATGACCTCTTGATCCAGAGGCAAGTATCTTACCCACTAGACCACCACCACCACCACATATAAGTCACTGAGCTTTCCAGTATGATCCATTCTACTGCCAAAAGACCTGTCCAAGGTGTTTTTCTGCCATTTGCCCTATAAGCATTGAGTTATGCTCCATGGCAGTGACATGGTCTATGTATTGCACTGTGCTTGGAATGAATTCTTTTCAACATAATTTGGAACCTGTCTCTGCTCAGTACCTTCTAATTAGCTATACGCTAAATGTAGAAAGGTGGGAATTACTTGTGTTTAAGATAACAGAAGCCTTATAAAACACTCATGCTGGCAGATATCACAATATAATCTGCTAATTGTGGAGAACGTAACCTGAGCTAAACTTACTTGAAAAAAAAAGGACAGTGCCCTCTTGCATAATGAGGAGTGCATAGACTATATATACACAGAATGACTCATGATTGCTTTGAATGAACTAGAAATACATTTAAATCAAGTCAAGCAAATAAGGGAACCACAATTTTCAAATTAAAATACTGGATAAGGATTCAATTCTGTCTTTTGACTACAATATTAGAAAATGTACATTCTGAATCACTTTTAGCTTTGTAAAAATTACATGTAGAATCTTGCTTGAAGTCCAACAGTTTGCACAAATTGTTGGATGTCTGCTGACAACAAGATTCTTTCCAGGTATTGATTTGTATTTTCACAATCAATAATGGGTGAAACATGACTGACACAGGGTACAGAAAGTGATTGACAAGGACCTTTATGTATGCCTGTAGACCATAAAAATGTTATTTGTTGCTATTTATATTTTACGGCATTTATCAGACGCTTTTTATCCAAAGCGACTTCCATTCCCTAACTACAGGGGGCAGTCTCCCTGGAGCAACTTGGGGTTAAGGGTCTTGCTCAGGAACCCAGTGGTGATGTGCTTGAGGTAGGATTCGAACCCACGACCTCTTGGTCCAGAGGCAAGTTCTTCTTCACAATCGGTATTTACTTTCCTTTACAGTAACATGGAAACTAAGAGTGACATGAAAGTGAAAATTTTTAATGCATCTCAAAACATCCCTTTATGAGCTTAATTGACAGATGAGACAAAACACAATCAAATGAAGCTTTATAAAATGTAAAGTGACCATTATGGCATTTGTGAACACACCACAGCACACAGTGTGAACAGTGTGATATTCTTTCTCTGTATTTAACCCATTCACCAAGTGAAGCAGTGGGCAGCCAGGAACACAGCGCCCGGGGAGAAATGTGTGGGGACAGAACCTTCCTCAAAGGTTCCTTAAAGGTGCCATGAACCCACGACTTTCTGATCATTGGGCGAATGCCTGAACCACTAGTCCACCAGCTGCCCCATTACTGTTCCTTCAAGCTGAGGCTTGTTGATGTCAGTGCTTATAGTATGTTTGATTGGTATACATGTACCTCTCCATACTGCGCGCGTGTCTGTGTGTATGTGTGTGCGCGCGGATTGAGCAGCGTGGCATTTGTGTCTGGAAATGCCTGTTGCTAGGCGCACCTGAGAAACAGATACAGCGATGATCCTTTTATTAAGGTTGTACATGTATCCTGCCTGTCAACCTTCAACCTTCTTAGATGTAAGACTATGAGAAACGCTTGAGGAAATGGAAATGTCCTTTCCATTATAAAACACTCCATTGCTAGCTTTCAGGCCATAAAGAAAATACTATAGATCACAGACGACCTATCAAGCCACATCCTGCATGTGTGAAGTGGAATTTAACCCTTTTTCTGTCTAACAGCTTAATTCGGTATGATAAGGGAAAATGTTCCAGCATTGGTTCAGACTGATCAGAAGCAATTCGATTAGTTTTGTGATACTGTAAAGAAACATCTAAGGAGTGTTTCAGAAAGTATCAGAACTTGTAGAAAGTATCAAAACTGGAGCTGTGCTTTTTCCTTTGGGCATTGGTCCAGTACCTGAAGTTCCAGTTTTAGGTCACTAGTCTTGAGTAGATGACGAAAATAAAATAAAATTGGAACCTGCAGTACTGGAGCTGAGCTTTATTCAATGATCATTGGTCTAGTATCAAAAGTTCCAGTTCTTAGGACCTGCTCAAGACTGGTACCGACAAGTACGTCTTCACTAAGTCTTCACTAATATTTGCAGATAAAGCAAATTTTAGTCTGTTCATCAATTACAATGGACCACCACCAATAAGAATCAATACTTTAACATTAGCTTGATTGGAACAGTACTTAATAGTATTTTGGCTCTCCTCCACAGAACAAGGAGTGTTTTTTTCTATTTCCACACTCATCAGAAAAATACATAAGCTTGAAAAAAACATAACACAC
Source organism: Bryconaethiops microstoma (assembly GCA_037577275.1). Taxonomy (NCBI): domain Eukaryota; kingdom Metazoa; phylum Chordata; class Actinopteri; order Characiformes; family Alestidae; genus Bryconaethiops; species Bryconaethiops microstoma. The sequence goes on from JBBJLS010029199.1 coordinate 10,677, forward strand.
ATGATTTAGTAAATACACTTGTTTCAGCATGTGAGCGCAGAAAAGCACACTATATATATTTTTTTTTTCTTTTCTTTTTTTTTTTTTGGATATGTACTTTTCATACTTTTTTACAATCACTCCTGGATTTTTTTTTGTGTGAAAGAAACAGTTGTCCATTGTAGCCAATACACCACATTTTATATGAAGTAGGAAACTCACATATATTTTAGTTAATTTGAAAAGTTTCCCCCGATTTTTTATGCAGAGAACTTTACAAATTGTACATACTTACATCAGTCTGTTGATGACATAGCTATCTGGTGCGTACCAAACAAAAATAAGTGAAGACAAATACAAAACTTGCTTTTTTTCAGCAAGTCCTTTTACATTACATGGCCTACTTTTAATCTCACCTGTCATTTCAGCCAACAAGTTATATTTAATATGTTTTGAAACGCATACAGTGTTTATTTTTACCGCACCCTCTCCTTCTGTGTCAGTATGTGGAAAAATAAAAACAGATGGTGAAGAAGAACTAAAAAAATAGTATTACAATAAGTCTTAAAGACTTGTTCAAATGTCATGTGTGCATTTTAATATGACCAACTATAAACAATAAACACCAATTCAATTTCAAACACATCATGTATTAAGATTGCAGTGCTTTCGTCACATCACAGCAGACATCTCCCATGATGGCTTTTCTGTCGTTATTTCAAAACACAACAAAACAAAAACCTGGCTAGGTAGCCAAAAACATGAAACTAAAACAAGATTGCAAGAAACACTCTAGGGAATCAGTGAGGGTAAAGTGAGGGTGGCCGCACAAAAACTGACAAAACACAAGCACTATATATACACATAACAGAAACTCAAAACAGCTGTAACAGATTGGGTCTCATCCCTGGCAGCTGAGCAGCCTCACTGCCAGAGATGAGACCCCTCCCCCAGTCAACATAAAAGCCCCCCCAAACAAAACTCAAACAGTGGCCTCTAGCGGGAAGTTACAGCATTTCACCAGGATGTTAATAATATGAATAAAATCGACTAAAAAGATGCATAGACTTCAATGACTTTTGGCCTGATCTGAGAGGTGGGATTATGATAAAGGATAAAAGGAAGAAAGATAATAACGTTTGAATCAAAGCCACTAGCATCCTGAGCAAGTAAAACCTTGTGACTCATTGCTTGAGTCACTGGAGGCCATATTATGCTTGGGCTGTGTTATCTGAATAGCCCTTGAGAATAGCTGGTCACAATATAAGTGGCTTCATCTGTAAACACTCTTTCACCCACATGACAAACCAACAGTCTCTACACGTCATGATCTTGCACACGTATGACTGGACTGCACACATCAGTCTTAGGCTTACTGACTCAAGTACATCTGAGGGTGGCATAGACATATAATACGTCTAAATATACACTCTTAAACTCAGAGCTGTCCAAATGGTTCTTTGAAACAGTGCCTCAGAAGAAACACTTTTGGTTCCCTAATGAATCTTTTAGTGGGTGGTTATTTAAAGGGGTTCTCTCTGTCTTCCATATTTGTATTGCACAGCCCATTACCCTGGACAATAATTATGACATGTCTCACAGTACTTACTAAAAGTTTTCAGCCTCTTAAACTGTGTTCCACTGCCTCTCAATAAAACAGCAGTGAAAATTAAAGTCCGATTTTCTCTTTTGGGCTTTCAGAAGGCGTTAGAACCCTAACAGTACAAAATATAACATATTTCTGAGAGAAAAACCAAAAGCCCAAGCAGAATATTTCACTATGTAAAGGATTTCTTTTGGCCCCCACACATATGTTACTAAAATGTCTTTAGGGAACCAAAGGTGTTTCTTCTATGACACTCCAAATAATCCTATTTGGTACCATGTGTATTCAAATACATTAATTTTGCTCATGCATTCTATCAACATGCTGCAGTTTAATGATCCACCCAGTAGAAACAGTAGCTCAACATTAGCGCATGATGGGGTGGAAAAGCCAGAGGATATGGAGGCAGTGACTGAATAAAGAATGATTTAAATGTGTTTCTTCTGGCTATATCTGGGTCTGCCTCAGCCTTTGGCTAAATGCTGCTCTCTGGACCAATGGCTGGCTCTGTTCAGTGGGTGCCTCTAAAGTGCCTCTCCTAACCTCTCTTTCCTGCTTTGCTTGTGGCCTCCTCGTTTCCAGCTCCCAGCTTCCAGGGATAATTATTAGATGTCAGACGGTCTTCCATGCCGTGGATGCTATTTGCATGGCCTGCAACTATTCCTGTTTTAGTAGGCTTTTAAAGCTGCTCCCTTCTACAACCATTAGAGCCCAAATATTTCTGGTCTTGATACATAGATTTATCCATTTAACAGGGTAGAGCAAAGACCTTTGGAGGGACAGATGCTCAAATGAAGGTGAGAAGATGATACTAAACAAAACCAACCAAATAAAAAAACTGAACCAAACAAAATTAAACGGGAGACACTAGCTTTGGTACTATGGTCAAAGGGGCAGGTGCTTGAGCATCCAAAGCCACCACCCTTCCGCACTTACCAGTTTTTTTCACAGACTTTAGTTTAGTAACCATAGACAATTTTTACTCAGAAGATATACATTACATGGCTAATTGTATGTGAACATTTCTAATTACAGGGTTTATCTATTTCAGCCACTTCCATTGCTAACAGGGCGCGAAGAATAAGCATATAGCCATTTATCATGAACCTCCATGAACCTACACAGAGGAATGGATCATACCTAGGAGCCAAGAGACCCAGCGTAGCACTATTATAGGACGCCACCCTTCCAGCACTGTAAGTGCTATCACTGTGAAGTGGAAACATCCAAGAGTTACAAGAGTTCAGCTGAGAAGCAGTACAAAAAGGTTCCAAAATGAGTTTCTTTCTGTGTCCAGAAGATTCTTTTTGGAGAACCATTTCTGTTAATGAAATGTGCAAGTTTGAAGAACCTTAAAAAAACACTCAGAATACAAAGCTTCTAAAAAATATATAATATTATAGAACTTGATGTGAAGGTTCTTTGAACTTTTAAAAGGGTTATCAGACTCACTAATCTAATTTTTATCACTCAGAAAATCCAGTATGGCACAGAAGCCTGAGATCTCCTTATACAAAGCCAAGCACGTGGCTTGAATGGCGTAAAGCACATAATCACTGGACAAACATGTTTCCTGGAATGGGAAATCACACATCATGACTTGCTGGAATGCATAATATCAATTATAAAGGTAGGTGAGAGGGGAATAATGGTCTGTGGATGCATTTTATATATTTTTTTGCTTAGTTCCAGTGAAGGAGAATTGTAATGCTATGGCAAACAGTGACATATTAGAGAGCAGTTTTGTTAAGGCTCTTTAGTTGTTCTTAAACAGTACACAGCCCAGTTCTCATCAAAATGCCCTATTCTTTCCAGCAGAGTAATTGGCATGACTAGCAACAGTCTTGTAGGTTAGGAGCCCTGCTGGAACAGAGGATGCTCCCTGACAGCTGTTAATTAACCTGCTGTCAGACACGTTACGCAACAGAAGCTGTAAAAGACCGTGATCTTTTGGTACAGAGGCACCAGGAAGGAAAATGATTAAATAAAAGGTCTACGGTCTAAAATTGAGAGAGTTTATTCTAACAAGGCTTTAGTTCTCTAGTACTAGATCAAGTAAGTAATTACATGAACCACTTAATACTGACATAAAACATCTTCATGTTTCATGAAGTTTCATGTGTTTAACTCTGATAGAATCAGAATCAGAATCAGAATCAGAAAACTTTATTCATCCCAGAGGAAATTCTTTATGTGGTGACTGCCACATCACACAGACACAGAGAGACACAAGACACCAGATTAGTGTAAAATACACTAATAAAATAAATAAAATAAGTCTAATATAAGTCTAAATAGAATCTGATAAAAATCCAAATAAAATAAAGTTAAATCTGAATAAAAATAAA
>JBBJLS010029267.1:0-34915 GCA_037577275.1 Bryconaethiops microstoma
CCAGTGGTGGTGTGCTGGAGGTAGGATTTGAACCCATGACCTCTTGGTCTAGAGGGAAGTATCCTACCCACTAGGCCCCCCCCCCACGTGTTTTTAATGCTAACATGTGATTTAACTGAGCCCCAAATGGAACCTCTGAGGTCTTAAATGATCAGCCACACATTTTCAGAGTATTTAAGGCTGTGTCTTTGTTGTAATCCTCAGTTGCCTGAAGAATTCAACAGTGAGGAGCAGGCTGATTACTACTTGGGTTCAGATTATGCCAAAGATATCTTTGATTTCCTCAAGAATAGAGAGGTAAGAACCTGCTGTGGGTTGGGGTTTTTTTGTGGTTCATGGTTATACAGCAGTTTTGAGGTTCTCCATAGATAATTATTTAATCCTATTAATGGTAGCATGCTGCCTCTCCTTTCCACTGGCTAAAACTGCACTACTGTGTGTGTTGTACTTATACAGGAGGATTTTGTCTTGACTGATTACATGCACAATCAGCTAAACATTGATGATGAAATGAGAGGCATTCTTGTGGACTGGATGGTGGCTGTCCACTCTTGGAAGTGGAAGACTGGAGTCTAAGTGTTTGTGTGTGGGGAGGGAAATGAGTGTTAATTTAAAAAATCACTGCCATATCCTCTGAATTATGAAGCTGTTTTATCAGTCAAAATGACTGACTACTACCTCCACTATAAGCAATCTAGCAGTCCTGATTGAGTGGACCTATAGTTTTCACTGGATTAAAAAAAAATATATATTTTTTGCACAAATCATTTCCAGAACTTTTCCACTGCATTGTATCCTCAAAATCCAATGTACCTGAACCATCATGCGATGGAAGCATCAAATCCCATTGATAATGAATTGGATATTGTGCTGTTGCCACACCAGACGCACAGTGAGATTAATGCTTCTGTAACACCAGCTACTCAGCCTATAGGCTACTAACAAGCTTGCTGGCTTGAGTGGGCTTTTTTTGGCCAGCAGTTATGTCAGCTCAGTTCTCAGCAATGATAGCCGGTGCATAGCATTATATGTATTTCGACTACTTACTTTATCATCCAGAGGAACCGTTCACATCTGACACTTCAGATAATCAGTGCTTTGGAACAGCTTACTGAATCATCAGTGATGAGACTGCTTTTGTACAGCAAAAGCATTTTGGTACTCAGTTCTAGTCCTTTATCAAGAACTATTTATGCTTATTGTAGTATGTTTAGAGCATTTACTCATCTTTGGGTTCATTCTGCAGGATGGTTTCAGGCTCAGTCATGAAATTCTGTATTTGGCAGTGAAGCTCACAGACCACTATCTCGCCGTAAAGGCGACTACGACTGAGTCCCTGCAACTCGGTGGTGCTACAGCCATGCTCATCGCTTCCAAGTTTGAAGTAAGAGAGAATGTCTGTGCAGGTGTTAAATGGGCATCTTTTTTGTTTCTTGCAGTAAAAAGTTCAACAGGGTGCAATTAGCCATGACTACTTGGTTCTAGGTTTTTTGTTCTACCACAAGCACTGTTGATTAAATCTATTTGCTATAAATAACCTGAGTATCTGCAGCCACATATGCTAAGGTTTGTCACTTGTACATAACTTTTAAAAATGAAGTAATTTAAAGATCCGTTAGATCTCATTTTCTGTGTAACCACTTCTATCCTACACTTGTGATTGGCAGTTAGCACTTACAGTGGTCATAGGTTTAATTAAAATTTTGCTGTTTTTGATTAGAAACGATATTCCATTGGTTACTTCATGTATATTTGTGATGACGCATACGAGAGGCAGGAATTCATTGTCATGGAAAGGGACATCTTACAAGGCCTCAACTTTGACATTAACATCCCCGTGCCTTACAGATTCCTCAGGCGCTATGCGAAGGTTGGATTCTTTTTATGTAAAATCATTTGAAAAAATATTTTGAAAATTCCTTCCTGAGGACTGCTTAGACTGTTTATCACTATGTGACCAAATAAAATTACAAGATAAAATGGTTCAGACTGTTGGTTATCGTAAGGTTTTTAATTTTCAGTTCCAAGGGCAACATAAATTTATAATGTGAAATTGACCTACATCTCCCCTGTGTTTTGTAATTGCCAACCCCCGTCTGCAAGCTCCCCATACCTAATGATGTTACCCATCTGGAAAGATGAAAGTTAGCATGTAAAGCCAATCGTTGAACAAAAACCCCTCACAAAACCGCAGTCTTTAAATCTGAGGGAATTTTGGAAAAAGCCTCTTGGTGCCTAGTTTAATTCTCTAGCAGTGGTTTTCATGAGTAGTCAATAAGAGAGAGGTATATCAGCTACTGAACAGATTTATTTTGTTTTTCTATTGAACATTACAATTGGTTCATGCATGCAACCATCATAGAATACAGAGCATACTGGAATGTACTTGAACATTAAATGACGTAAAGTATGTCAAAGCTAATTTACGTTCCCTAACTTTGTCTTTCAATATATTTTACCATTTAATATGTGTGTTGGAACCAAACCCACAGGTAGCCTATGTTAGTATGGAGACACTAACATTGGCACACTATGTGTGTGAACTCAGCCTGTTGGAGACGGAGTTGGTTCCTGTGAGAGCTTCTCGTCTAGCCTCTGCCTGCTTGCTCCTTGCACTCATTTTTAAAGGCCTGGGGTGTTGGGTAAGGATTACACACACAATGTGAAGTTTACCGGTCTATTGAAATCCCATCACAATGCCACAATGATTGGTGCTTTGTCTCCACTGCAGACTGCTGCTCTTCAGTACCACAGTGGATATGTGCTGAGTGACCTGAAATGCCTGGTGAGGAAGCTGTATGCAATGATGGCCATCCCATCGAATAATCAACTCGAAGCTGTGAAAACCAAGTACTCTCACAAGTAAAGCTAATGCAAATGCACTCTGCTCAGACTTTGTACTGCAGATTTAGTTCTATATTTCATATGCCCTCTGTTTTTGCGTTTTGCAGGGACTTTTTTGAAGTTGCAAAAATTCCGCTCATACCCATTAGGATGGTGGAACTGGCTTTGTGCAAATGAGGTTGATGAATTTAGCTGAAGAAGACTGTGAATGTTTGACTGGAAATGTTATTTATTGATCCCATGTTCTGCACTTTTCAAAGTTTAATCTAATCTTTCGTGTTTGTGTTTTTAAAAAGTAGTGACTGATCCCTGTGAACTGTGAAACTGCTTAATGAAAATGTTCTTTATGGAATTGGTGTGTTCATGCTGTAGATGTATTCATGTGAAGAAACTGTGCTTTTTATATTCACAATGCTTTGTTATTGTGATAATGAATTAAAAGCTTTTATTGGCTTCGTTAGGAAAATTGAAGACTGTCCTTTTTGTACATTTTCTTCGCTGTAACTTAACAGAAGCAAGAGTTGGTCTTCCAATCATTGGTTTGTAATGCATCCTTTTAGCCATAAGATGGCAGTAGATACTAGCTATTGAACTGCTCAAAGATCTGTCATTGGTGTGGAACTTAGGTGGGTAATGAGAGTACGTGTAGTTTACTTTTCACCTCTGTCAGCACATGATTCCTCTTGTTTTGATGCATTTCACATTGAAGTAGTGAACTTCAGATGTGAATGGTCAGGCATGGCCGGTTTCCAAGCAGTGCAAATGCTCTCCCCAACATAACACACAATTTAGCCTAAAAATGGCTAAATGTCACTGAGTGAAATATATCGTCCCTCTCCTACTTGGATGTCAGATTACTATAATTAGAAAATGATTACTGTAATTAGAAAAAGGTGTTCTTAAGGTCAAAGTACATTGAAGTTGTTCATACTCACTACTGTTTAAAAGTCACTTATGTAATATAATCAGGCTCCATGCGCTATCAAACCTTTAATTTATCCCTGAAAATACACCAAACCCTTTCATTCGAGTCAAGTGGCCATTAATTTGTGAACCAATGACCTTAATTTTACCGTAAGCCGATTTAAGGCATAAATGTGAAACCTCTCAATCTTCAACACAAGACATTCTTTCAGGAGGTTCTATTGTTTAAGGGACAAATTTGAAAAAGTAAGGGGGAAATTCAGTAGTTTTACCCCTTAATCAGCCTTAATCTGTGTACTTTTTTTTCCCCCCTTAATTCTCGTTAATTTCTTGGTAATTAAGGTCACATTAACGGGTAAAATTAAGGTGGTTGGTTTCTTAGTGATTTCAATCCAAATGGTGTTTTCTCATCTTTTCCTGCGTGCTCAAGTTAGGGTTATGTTTGAAGATTCTCTGGGGAAAATGATGTTGAACCCCCACTTAGTTTGCGAAGAGTCAGTTGGAACAGGGACACCGACACTATGCAAAACTTTATTGACACCTGCTCATCCAGATTCTTCTGAAATGAAGTTTGTCACCCTTTCCTACAGTATCTGACTTTGGTCTTCTTTAGACTAGTTGTTGGAACATTGCTGTGAGGATATGTGCTTAGGTACTGATGATGGATTATTACTTCAGACACCGCTCCAACTAATTCCAAAGGTACTGGATGTAGCTCGATTACTCCAGAGAAAAGAGTTATTTTTTTCCCAGTGTTTCTCAATGCTGGTTCTGGAGGTTCTACACATTTTGCTTTCCCTGCCTTACTGCATACTTCAGCTCCACAAAGGGTTTTTTAAAGGTGATTTGAAACAAGTGGAATTTACTTGTTAAAAAGTGGTGTGTGGGTGTTTTTGGACATACTGTGCAAGACATCTCTCTGAGGATAAACCTGGGCTCTGAACTACTTTATGAAAGGAAGGGTGGCTTGAAAGAGCAGGAGAACAATGACAGAACATGGGGAAAATTAGTGTTTGTGAAAGAGGCTTTGACAGTGATGAGTTGTGTTGAGGTCCTCTTATTCTGACTCTGAGTTTGTGTGTGCTGAAATCTGCATGTCGTTTTTGTGTGGGCGCTGGGAGCCCAGCTCTGGACAAGAACAGATGGAGTGTTTACAAAACATCATAATGCAATAACTGCTGGTAAAAACACTACTCATCACTTAGACTAGTCATACTCACATGAAGTCAACGGCAGGAGAAACAAAGCCCTGAAAGATTTCATTTTATTCAATTTACGAACACAAGCTTGGTGGATTTACGTCTAGGTGGTTATTGGTGGAAGACTGAACATTTTGATGAAAACTTCTTAAGAATTTCAAAGAAAATGTGAGTTCATCTGGAAATGTGTCTAAATGCTGTATTTTTCATCTATATTATGTTTTTGCAGTTGGTGTTCTAGTGGGTACTGCTGGTGTTCACACTGTGTGTTGTGCTGTGGTGTGTTCACGTGTGACTTCAAGGGGCCTCTTTATCTGTTTATCTATCCATCCATCCATCCATCCATCATCCCATCAGATCCATCCAATCTATCTATATCTATGTGAATACCTTTACAGTAAGCTAAATATTTCATATATATATATATATATATATATAGAGAGAGAGAGAGAGTGAGTGATTAAATTTTAAATCCATTCATATCCTCCTCCATCCCTCTCTCTCTTTCTCCCTCTCCCTCTCGCTCTCTCCCTTTCTTAGTCTCTGTCTCACACACACTCTATTTCACTCACACTATCTCACACATTCTCTCCCTCTTTCTCTCTCCCTCTGCCTCTCTCTCTGTATCTCTCTCTCACAGGAGCAGGTTGTCAATGAACAGGCTTGTGGGTGAAATCGTTCAGTGTTGCTGTTTGCATGCTGTTGTTCTTTGTCACATTCTTTCATTCCTGAGCTCTGAAACGTGTTGTTTTTGTTGTTTTGTCCGGATCAGTGACTGAGGGATAACTTCCCGTGCCCCCACACGCACGGCCGCACAGGACGGAACAGGTAAGACTCATTTAGTTACCTCTCAGTTAAACCGGAATGAGAATGGGCTGATTATGGTTTTTCCTCTCTCATACTTATATTTACTGTCTGGTCCGGGAGGCAGCTCAGGTTGTTCGGTCATTTTCATGGAAACATGAACTAGAGAGTGCTGCTGAATAATGACAAGAACCTCTTTCACATCTGTGCTGTTTATTTCCCCAATAATCACTTTATGTACACTCTTGAAGCAAATAACTGACCGCACATGTTAGAGATCAACTGTTGTAAACTACCAATCTTTATGGAGTAACTTCCTGATATAAAATGCCTCACTGGAGATGTTCTGCGGTGGTTTATTTAATTTAAAGGAGTTAGTATGTGTGCGTGTGTGTGTGTGTGTGTGTGTGTATGTGTATAAATGTGTATGTTTGTATGTGTGTGTGTGTGTGTGTGTGTGTGTGTGTGTGTGTGTGTCTTTGTGGCTGCTGTATTTATGTTTGCACCTGACTGTGATAGTCACCTTCTCAGATCAGACTGGCGCTTTTCCTTACAGCACCACCAGCCGACCTTCTCTAAACAAGGCCTCTTTAGGTCATGTGGCTTCATTTCAGATTGGTGTAATCTTCTAGTTCATTATTTGGCTATAGAAGCTTAAATACTTGTTCACAAAAGGATCCTTTTGAGGAGACACCTGGCACACAGTTTTCACAAGTATGCAAATCCATCAGCGCGCAATTTCAGCAGATGTGTCAGGAGAGATTATGTCTTCTACACCACAGGTGAAAGGGGGTCACAGGGTATGTTCAGGTGATGAGCATTTTCCAGTGTTTGACAAGCTGTGTTCCTCTTGAAAGGATATGCTTCAGCACAACTGTGTAACCAACTGTGAAGGCTCACTTCCTTGAGCCTGACAGCTTTTTCCTTTGTGGTGTTCTTAAATATACACCATTGTCAAACACTGACTGTAGTAATGATAACAGGTAAATATTTACTGTGTTTTCAGGAAGATATCTTCTGGTAGGGAAGCCTCATGGTAAAATAAGCATAATTTTTCAGAAGAACCTTTGCTGAAATATCGTGTAAGAAAAAAGCTTTTTTTCTTCTAAGCAGTGGGAGTGACCACGGTAATGTCTATTTGAGTGATGTGCTTGTATCTAGCTGCATGACCAGCACATATACGTGACTGAAACCTGTGTCAACACTATCAACAACAGCTGAAAAGGCAAGACAAGTATATAGACGCTTGGGCAAAATTTTCAATTTTCAACTAATTATGCAGAAAAATTATTGGGCCAAAGTTTCATGGATTTAACAAAAATTTTTCATATAGTAGTAAATTATAGAGCAAAATTTTCATAAATGTGGAAAATCTTTGCAATATTTTCAAAAACAAGTTTGGGATGTAAACACATGTTTTCTAGTGCACAATTGTCAGAAAGGTGTCAATTCTTTAACAAAATTTTTGAGGACTAATTCTAGATCAAATGTCTTGTAGATTTGTACATTTCTGGGCAATTTTCAAAAATTTGTAAATTCTTAAGCTAAATTGTCATAGATTCTAGAACCAGTTTTTATAGATTGCAAAATTCTAAGTAAAATGTTCATAAATTTTAAAATTCTTCACCTAAAGTTTAGAAGACTAATTCTAGAGGAATGATTTCAGGCAGCACAGTGGTGCAGAGGGTCCTGGGTTTGATCCTGGCTTTGAAGTTTGCAGGTCCTCCCTGTGTCTGTTGGGTACTTCAGTTTCCCACAGCCCAAAGAGATGCTAAATTGCTCCTAGGTATGAATGTATGTGTGTGTCTATCACAGATTATCTGTTCAGGGTGCTTCTCTCCCATTTGCACTATAAGGGCTAGGATAGTCTCCAAAGCCAAGCTAAGTTCACATAAAGGATGGATGGCTTAATTGATTCTTTGGCAAAATTTCTTTGGTTTCAGATTGATGGTACAGAACTGATACTGAATCTACATACTGTCACCAAAACTTGTTGGAAAAGTTTTTCAACTTGAGTGTATGTTAATGCTGCAAGATTTAATTGTAAGATATTTTGTGACATTCTATTGGTTCTTTCATGAAATGATCAAAATTATAAAAAGCTGCTTCTGATGTTTAACAATGATTGATGCATTAAATTATGCAAGCCGCTGAATGGAGTTAAATTTCTGATTTAATACAAATGTATTTAAGGGTTCAGAGGCTTAAGTGTTCACACCAGAGCCTCTGCCAAAAAACAACAAAGCATTCGTGTAATGTTACACAATGAAGGCCACTGATTCATAAATGCATCATTTTAACTCATCATTTTAATATGTGAACAATATCTTCAGCAGGTGCTACATTTCACAGGACAGTCATGAATAATAAGTCCAGAAGTGGTAATGTCCATCTGTGGTGTCAATATTAGGAGTAGCCCAGTAAATTCTATGATTTAATGAGGTTTAACTTAACATAATGTTTAGAATTTACAAAAACAGGAGCCAGATCAGTGATGATTAATGATATTGTGAGAACAGTAATTACCGAAACATGTATGTCATTTGTAGCGTTCCATAGAAAAGAAAGAACAAAAAAATCTCTCAAACTGCCAGTGGTCAGATTAATATTCATGCTCTCCATTGTGTTGTTCCATCTTTTTACACATTTTTTAATTTTTATTTTCAGATGGCATTCTCTTCTTGTATTTAAATAAGTCGTTTTTGCAGTGTCATTTGAAACACAGTAAAATAACCAAGAGAGGAAAACAGACAGTCTCTCAGGCTTAAAGGCGTATTTTACTGTAGCCGATATATGATAATACTAATATGATCTGGTGAGCGTAGACTATAATGTCCTTCTTTATCCACAACAGTGAAACCAAGTAATGAGACATAAGCCAAAATGTTTACAATAATGTGAGATTGCATGCTGCTTGTGGCCATTACTAGGGTCATCTTGTTTTGGGTTTAAAAATAGTTGTCTTCACTTACAGTTTTTACTTTCACCCTCAAGGCTGTTTGCACATTATGTACATCAGACAGCAAGTCTGGTTTAGTGTTTCACCCAAAAACTAGGGACAGAGAGACAGTTAGAGAGGATTACAGTTGATGCCAGCTGTCTTGAGTTTTTCAGAGAACATCATTAGAAATTTTCAGGAAATTAATCAAACTGGTTCCTTGGACCACATATTGCCTCATGTAACATCCCATGGGTGTAATAATTGTGTTTTATGTGTGTTTTAGCATGATATTTCCTTTTTGTGTTTTTAGGTGCTAAGCTGTCTATTTTATTTTTCTTTTGCTCTTTTCACAGAGACAGTGTTAGATGGTCTGCTACAGGACAGAGGATTGATGCTTCGGATATGTCTGGATTTATCAAAGTGAATAAGCGCAGTAAGGGTGTTTTCGGTCATAAAAAAAAACCCTAAGTAAAATGTCCTAATGTTCTTTCTTACTTTATTCCTTTCAATCTGGATGATATTTATAGTGGAAAAATGTATGCTTTAATGAAGGGATTGTTTTGCAAAAATTTAATGTATACAGTTTTCTACTTACCCCAGCTATAGTCGATCAACAACACATTGTAACTTTTGCTGAAAAACTACCTCACATTGCTAACAAACAATAGAATTTCATAGTACATAGCCCGAATAATTTCCATAAAAATACATCAACAAAATTTCTCTCCGCCTGCTCAAACACATCCAGATCTTTCTTAATGTCACTGTGACTTGCTTTGTAAATGCCAGCCCTGGTGTTGTCTGAAATAGCTAAAGTTAAGAAACTATAAGTAAATGAAGAAATAGTGAAGTAAAAGTGAAATGGTTTGAGCTTTTCAGGGGGATATGGGTATGTGCATCTCAGCCGCATCTCACCACTGCCCTTGAGTCAGTCCAATGGCGGCCTGTAGCGGCCGCCGACTGGGAACATTACAGTAGTCCCCCCCAAAAGGTGCCACTCCGAGGCGCCCACAAGGGCAGAGGAGGGGTGGAGGCGGGAAAAAGCAGACCCTGTGGGCCCCTCACGGCCACCCATCCCTAGGGCTTTTACTATGATGGCCACTGACGCAGCCAGGGTGGCCTGTGTAGGTCCCACGTGTCCTCTCAAGGTGAAGCTTCTCTCTGCCCCCCTAAAAATACTTGGGGAACTTCCCAGGTCTCAGAGGCACCCGAGGGCCCAGGACCCCGCCAAGGCGGCAGTGGGAGAGGAGGCAGAAAAGGCGAACCCTATGCAGGAACAGGGGCCAGGGTAGGAGCCACAGTTTTTGGATCAAGGACTGGGGCAGGAGCCATGGCATCAGGAGCAAGGGCTGGGGTCGGAGCCATGGCCTCTGGAGCAAAAGCTGGGACAGGAGCCACAGCATCTGGAGCTGGGGCCATGGCAGGAGCCACGGCATCTGGAGCTGGGGCTGCGGTGGGAGCCTCGGCTGCTGTAGCTTGGGAGGCCAGTGCGGAAACCGGTGCAGGCACCGCAGCTTGGGAGACCGGTGCGGGAACTGGAGCAATGGCCACTAAGGAAGAGCTGCTGGCTGGAGCCTTGGGGACAGGGGCCACAGGTACAGAGACCACAGGCACAGGGGCCTCTGGATTGCGGCAGGCTCGAGCCTCTGGGACAGGGGCCTCTGGGACAGGGGTCTCAGGGACAGGAGCCTCTGGAGTGCAGCGGGCTGAAGCCTCTGGAGTGCAGCAGGCACGAGCCACTGGAAGGCTATTGGCTGGAGCCACTGGCAGGCTTCGGGCTGGATCCACTGAAGCAAGAGACTGGCACTGTTGTGGAGCCGATGTGGGAGGCTGTAGCTGTCTTGGAGCCGGAACTGGAGGCTGAAGCTGCCGTGGGGTCAGTGTGGGAGGCTTGAGCTGTCGTGGGGCTGGAACCGGAGACTGAGGCTGTTGTGAGACCAGCATGGGAGGCTTGAGCTGGCACTGGGGGCTGCTTAGCCTCTTGCGGCACCTGTTTGCTAGGCTGCAGAGCCTCGTGAAGCCGCTGGCTGGGTGGCTTGGCCTTGTAGGGCCGCTGGCTGGCTGGTGTAGCCTCGTGGTTCTGCTGGCCAGGCCCCTTGGCTGTTGGCTGTTGGCCGAGGATGCTGACCAAGTTTGCAACCAGCCTCTTGAGCCACTCCACTCTGCCCTGTTGCTCCTCGATGCACCGCTGGACCTCCCCTGAGGCAGGACATAGCCGCATAGCCTCTCCTAGCTGCCTGCTAGACTTGTTGGCTAATGTGGGCTGCTTCGGAGCTTGGTGCAAATGAGGCTTGCTGGTCCCACTTGGGACTGGTCTGACGAGGTGAGTTGGGCATGAGCCTGGGCAGAAGAGTCCAGAAGGAAGTCGAGGACCTCTTGGGCAGCCAGTCAGCGGATTGGAGACGTCGTGGACCACCTCGCTTCCTTCACCTCCGAACCGTGGGAGTCCCGCCTCACCAAACAGCGAGCTTAAGCGGGAGCTCTTCTGTGGTTGGACTGAGAACAAGGGGGTCCACAAACATCGCTGGGTCCAGAATCGAGGTGGCGTCCACCCACCTGCAGCCCCTGTAGTCCTGGTCCTCCTCATCCTCCAAGATGACACTGACCAGCAACTCAGTGATTGACTCAGCTGTTTTGAGGTCATGCATGGACATAAATATGCTGCTGTCACATCGGGGCTGTGTCTGTTCAGAGGCGCAATTGCAGACTTCCATCAAAACAAAGGGCATGATGGCCAGAACTCAAAGTAAGGCAAAAACTGAACAGACCACACACTCTGAGACAACATGAGGGAGAACAGACAAGGGATAACTGATACAGCAGCATATTTATGTCCATGCATGACCTCAAAACAGCTGAACACAATATCCTTTGATCCCTGGACAGCTGTGAATCCTTATTCTGACCAGGGACAAGACCCAACTCAAAATTCAAAATAGAAGTCCCGTTTGAGTCAGTCCAGTGGCGGCCTCTTGTGGCCACCGAGTGGTGACATTACATTTAAGGCCTGAATGGAGAGCTCTCTTTCTGTATTATGTGTGATAAATGAAAAAAACAAGCAGTCTTTTAGAGACACCTCATAAATGTAGAGGACACTCTCACTTCTCCTCAGCTTTATTCCTTGTGACTGTTAGCTTGAAATATTTAAACATTCTCCTCCAGCATGTTTCTGCACTCTCCAGCAGCATATATTTTAAGAGGGGCAGATTAGAGGTGACTAACTGGAATTTGGCCGCACTCAAGCATTGAATCAGCAGCCCCACTGAAGATTCGCTTGAGGGAGAGTAATATAAAAGCCTACCTAAAATAACTTAGATCCCAGTAGTAATTTTCATGGTCTTGTCAGGTGTATTTGCTAGTTGTTGGAAGTTGTTCCTACTGACCTTTCTGAAGTTGTGCAGAAACACTTAGTCCTAAGCCCTGTTGCTGTCCTCTAAAAAGTGCAGGCTGGGGAGCTTGGGAAGAGTTAACAGTTGTTTGCACTACACTGTTCAAACTGTAATGTAAGAAACTTGTATTTGTCTGGATAAAATGTCAATAGAGTAGATTCTGTGATTGTAAAGTGAATAACTTGTTGTACTATATAAACCTACTACAACCTGTTTTATGAACAGCATTTTACTATTTTTGCGACAGCAGGTGGAGTAAATAGTAATGTGTAGTAATAATGTGCCTACAGAGTAGCCTAATATGTGTTTATGTAGTGATGTCTAGTGATGTCTGACTGGGACCACTACATTGACATCACTCTGACAAGTACAGCTCCAAAACCAGTGGTAAAGGCTTATGGTGAACATTAAAGCATCCTAAACATGCTTTCTCCATCTCTAAAGATGTGCTGTCATATCTGGCACCAAGACATTAGTAGCAAATCCTTTAAGGTGAGGTGAGACCACCAAGGATCAGGTTTGTCAAGTACATCCCATGTGTGGGGTCCAGATCTGGGGAATTGGGAGACCAAGTCAACACATTTGAACACTTTATGTTCCTTCAACTATTTCTAAACTATTTTTGCAGGAAACATTATCCTGCTGAAAGAGACCACTGTCATTAGGGAATGTTGTTGCTATGAATAGGTGTACTTGGTCTGCAGCAATGTTTAGGTAGGTGGTTTTTGTAAAAGTAACATCCACATGAATGCCAGAACACAAGGTTTCACAGCAGAACATTTCCCACAGCATCACAATTTCATGGACAGGGGTCCCACCCCTTGGCAGATGCCACTATAACAAGATAATCAATGTTAATGAATAATGGAAGTACTCTTTCAATTAACGTCAAATGCAATTCAGTCATATGAAAACTGATGACACTGGTACATTCTGATAATGGTGTGTACCGATGCTTGCATTACATTTACAGCATTCAGCACATGCTTTTATCCAAACACACGCTTTTATCCGACTTCCATTCCTTAACTACAGGGGGCAGTCTCTCTGGAGCAACTTTAGGTTAACTTGCTCAGGAACCCAGTGGTAGTTTGCTGAAGGTAGGATTCAAACCCATGACCTCTCGGTCCAGAGGCAAGCATCCTACCCACTAGGCCCCCACCCCCACCCCCACCCCCACCCCCCCAAAGGGATTGCAAGCTTGCATGCTTGCGATCCCTTTGAGCACTCTTAGGGGACTGCATGTGCATAACTGTATGTGCTCCAGGAGCATTCTGTCTGCTTCTGTAATGAAATTCATTTACAATGGACCTCTTTCTTGCAACACTACAGTGAAACATCTGTGCATGTGTTTAAGATCCTAAAGCCGTTTCCCATCTGTCAGTGTTCATTAACTGATCCAAGTGCTACTATACAATCAGCATTACACCACCCTTCAGAATTAAAAATGACACTTTGCGTGAAGGCCGTCATTCAGGGCTTTTGTGGTCCAGACGTTTCCTTTTGATTGAGTGAACCAGTTAAAAAAGGGTACAGTTTCATATATATATAGATGCACAGATTAATACATTTGAGTTGGTGCACGCTCACACATTAATAGGCAGTTTAGCTCAGTTTAAGATGTTCACCTTCATATTTTCTTTCCTGAACAAATGATGGTGCCAGGTTGTTTGAATGCCTATGGCACATTTGATTCTGAAATTTCATCTGGATGATGCCGTTTATTCTCAGAGGTCACTTACTCTCGTGTTTGACACTGGATAATAGTGACACTGAGTATGCATTAATATTCAGTACAAGTTTTTTTTTACAGTTCAATTAAACAAAATCTCATGTCATAGCATTCAAACTATGAAAGGGTTTTCAAAATGTGTGCTATTGCTAGGTATGAATTAAATATTAAATTTAGACATTACTGCTTGTCTTTTAGGCCAAAGGGTTTGATGTTTGTATTAATTTATTTACTTTGTGAGGAGGATCCATTCTCCTGCCTCCCTTAAAATTGCCCAAATTTCAAATCTCAGTTTGTGTATTTAGGCTGGACAAGCTATCCGGTGAAATAAAGAAGTCTGTAACAGGAGAAAGGCATTAGGAGATAGTCGACAACTGATAAATGTGTTTGGAATCATAGCCTTGATGTTTGTTGGGTTTGGTGCTTAATCAATGGCATTCTTTGTGTTTGTTTCCCTGAAGAGATTTTGAGGTAGCTTGAAGTTTTAAGATACTAAGGGGGTCCTAGTGGGAGAAAAATGCATTCCATTTTTTAGAGGATTTTTTTTAGGGCTGTATGCTTTCTATGGCAATCGTTAGCTAGAATTTTTAGCTATCTTATATGTGTGTTTTGCAGCCTATCATGTAAGCCATGGAGAAAGAGGTGCAGGCATATATTTCATTTTTACTTAAACTTTATTCACAGAACAGAAAAACGAATGCACAAGGGCCAAAAACAAAAAGAAAACCAAGAACGCGAAGACTGAATGGGTGTAGAATAGGTGCGAATGGGTGTAGAAGACGGTGAACCGACACAAGGTTAGGGGTGGTTAAATATATAACACAGGGGTGGTTAAATATACACATGACCCAGACAGGAACCAATCAGGACATACAGTCATTTAACTTAAACACCAGACAGTTGTACTTAAAGACATAAAACCACACACAGACACAACTTCAAAACAAGAGTCCAAAATATCACAGACAAGGGTGCCTCTAGCAGCCACTGACCAGGGATGTTATAGTATCGCCCCCAACGGCACAACACCAGGCGCCAGAGGGGCCACAGGCCCACACAAGGGCAGAGGTGGGGTAGGTAGCAGCAAAACGTGGACCACGTAGGCCCCATATGGCCTGAGTTCTCTGCAGTCGATGCCCCTCCGTGTCCTCGGGTCGTAGCCCACCTACAGATCCCCTCAGCACCCACCCAAAAAATTCCTGGCGAGAAACCCCGGTCCTTGTCCGGGGCACAGATAGCACTCCCTCTCCAACAGCGCACCTCCGCAGAGCCAGGGGGTCCCGGAGCCTGCCAGGGTGACAGCAGGGTCTGCGGCAGCAAAAGTGGCCCCAAGTCAGGACCACATACAGGGGCTGCAGCATCAGGAACAGGAACAGGTGCTGCAGTGTCTCACACACAGGGACTGGGGCTGTAGCTGCAGAAATGGAAACAGGGGCTGCAGCTTCACATACCGGGACAGGGGCTGCAGTTTCACGGACTTGGACAGAGGCTGCAGCTTTAGAGACAGACACAGGGGCTGCAGCTTTAGAGACAGACACAGGGGCTGCAGCTTCAGGAACACTGACATGGGATGAAGCTTTGGGGACCTGGACATGGGCTGCAGCTTCAGCAACAGACACAGGGGCTGCAGCTTCGGGGACTTGGTCATTGGCTGCAGCTTCGGAAACATGGACATGTACTGGGGCTGCAGTTTTAGGGATCTGGACAGAGGCTGCAGCTTCAGGGACCTGGACAGGGGCTGCAGCTATGGGGACCTAGACATGGGCTGCAGCTTCGGGGACCTGGACATGGACTGCAACTTCCTGACTTGGATTATGAACTTGGACCCGGGTCGGAGCTGGCATGGGCATGGTCCTTGGAACTGGCGTGGGAGTTGCCCTAGGAGGAATTCTTGGAGCTTTAAGTCCTTGGACCAGGCCCAGACATCACGTCACAGGTGAATGTGACATCTGGGCCTCATCCGTCACGCGCCTTTGTCCTCGTGCTGGGTTGATTATGTCTGGGCTCATTCTATTCAGGTGTCTGATTGCCTTGCTAACCACTGTGCCCAAACATAAACAACCAGCATGAGGATAAGGGGGCATGGCGAACAAGACCCGGCTGTCACAAAAACAAAAAAATGCTGAGGATATATTAGTTCGGTTCTCAGAAAAAATCTGAGAGGGACTGAAGCCACGACTGCTGAACTGCACGTAAGCGGGGTTCACAGTATATACAATGACAAGGACAATGGAAACACCTGGTCAGGGGAGGGCAGGGCTAAGGTGAGGCTAGGATCCAAATAACAGAAGCACATGTAGCACAGACACAAGGCAAGGGTAAAAAAACGGATGCACATGGAGGACAGATGCATGGCAAGGGTAAACAAAGTCAAAATCATGGACATGGTAGGGGCATACATTACATATTTATTCAGCATGTGAAGAGGACCTGTTCTTCTACATTTCATAAAATGGTTGAAATCCAATATCTTTGTGTATTCAGGCTGGAGAAGCTGGCAGGTGAAATAAACCACTTTATTACAAGAAGAAGGCACCAGGAGCTGGTGCTGAATCAGCAAATGTCGAATGTTTGTGGGATCGTGGCCTGGCTATTAGTTTTTTGCAGAGCTTAATCAGGTAATTGACTTCATGTGTTCACACATTTACAAAGCATTTCAAGCATGAACCCGTATTCAGACCTATTTTTCCAGACACAAATTAACCTCTACAAATCAGGAACTGTTTCATACAGTTTGCTATACTTTTCTATTATTTGCTGTTTTTTTTATTTCACTGCTGAGTTGTGCTAATATTATATTTATATTGAATGGGTCTGAGCCTGCACATTGAACCCTTTGTGTCAAGCAGTAGCATATATGAAAAGTTTGTGGGAACTGTTATTTTCAGTAAAACAAGACTATACTTACAACAATACATTTTATCATGTTCAAACAAAATAAAATACTCTTCTTTATGTCCTTTGTTTCAGTGAGAAATAATTAATAGCAAATTCAAATATGCTTTTTATTAGCAGATTACTAACTGTTTAGTCTGTTCAAGTTTTGAAATAAAATATCCACTGGATTTGTATGTTTGCCTGGGTTTCATCTGGGTCTGAAAGAGCGGCCCTTTGTTTACTTGTAAACAGGCATATGTGTTTGTTCTTTTATAATGATCTCTCATCCATGCTCTATGGCTTTTTGTTTAGGTATGAACCACACAAACTGAGAATAAGCAGCCCAGACCACCCAAAGAGAACAGATATCCTAGCTCACATATGGCCTCTTAGAGCACTGGCAGTTGTGGAGAACTCCTAAGGTTTCTGATCCTGGAAGACTTTATTTTGGTTACCCCATGGCTTCACTGCACTGTACTTTTTCGGTAACCCAGAGCCATTTGAAATCTAATTATTCAGAACCAGGACTGGTGAACAACTGCACAGCTAAAGGGAAGAACTGGCCTGCTTTGATCATTCTTGTCATCATCTTCTTCACTATTGGTGGGAATATCTTGGTTATACTGGCAGTGTCCCTAGAGAAGAAGCTGCACAACGCCACCAACTTTTTTCTACGCTCGCTGGCTGTAGCGGACATGCTTGTGGGCATCCTGGTCATGCCAACTTCACTGATCAACATACTTTATAGTGAGTACTGGGTATTTATTTATTAACATTTATTAATTAAACCAGTCGATACAACCAAAGCATCATCCTTAATGTTGTATTTAAACTTAATGTTGTATTTAATATTTCATCTCTGTAAGCAGAGTTAATTAATGACTGCCGTGCATTACTTCTGACCGATATTATTTATGTTTGTTGGATTGTGCGAAGGCCTTGATTCGTCATTGTCCTAGCACCCAGAGAACAACTGTGTTTGGTCAGAAAGCTCACATCACATAATAAAACTTTTAATGATTGGTTAGAGCAGTATATTCAAACTGGGCTGTCTAGGACCACTGCTCTGCAGGGATGTTGTTTTCCCTCTTCTAACACCCTAAAATCACCTCATGAAGGCCTTGCTGATTGGCTGATAAGTGAAAACAGGTTTGTTAAATGCACACTCCGGCAATATCAGCATCAATTGTTATATCTGTAGGTGTTCATTACAAATATTTTTTACTTTCATGTGAGATTATGTATACCCGGAATTCTTGTTCCATGCTAAAATGTAAATGGCTCTTGTTCTTTGAGCTGCAGGTTAACTGGGAAAGTGAACATTTCTGTGCCTGACCAGTTCTTTAGTCTTGAGAGTAAAAACCCCCTTTTTTGCCATCAATGTCATATTTGAACAAGTAAATGTATTTGACTCTCAGCAATGACCTATATCTGGATTTTGGGCTGGTCCATTCTGTTAAAATTCCACTGTTACCACACAGTTTACACACTGACCCACATTTCAAGTGAGCTAAAGGTAAAAACAGACTGATGGCAGTGACATGTGATAGATTAGATCTGTATACTAAGAAACCACTTTGTGTTTGATCGCCATGGACACTAATTGAATTCATCGATATGAATCTGTTCATACCAGTTGTGCTCTCAGCACTTCTACAACACATACAGATTAAATATATGAAGTACAATAGAGGCGTAGGAGTGTACATTTATGTGGTTGTTGCTGCTCTATGCCATATTGATCAATTCTATGTGGGAGTTGGGCACTTTTATCTTCTGTTCATTTGTTTTGGTTTTTTCGCTTCCCTATGATGAACAGTCTGTCCGGCACACCTTACAATACATATTTTTCAGTGCTTCTAAATGAAAATGTTTTGAGCACATGGGTTTTTTCTAAATGAGATCTTCACCTAATTCTTATTAAAGACTGCCTTACATAACAAACAATGTACACAATGTATGGGGGTGTGAACATACCATATGAAAAAGTATTTACAGACTTTAAGCCTTTTTCACTGCAGAAAGTGATGATATGGGCTCCTTAATATCTTGAAAGAAATCGCAATCGCAATATGGAGCAGTAAAATCACAAAAACACTTAATCTGCTCAGGAATTATTATTTTTGGCCATTCCTCTGTTAGAGCTGGGCAATATTTCAAATATACTCAATTTTCATTGCTTGTTCTACATGAGATGTAGGAAATCACTATATATTGCATACATTGAGAACAAATAATCATGTCATTATATTAAGCATATACAAATAATCATGTCATTATATTGGAATGAGGTGCTTTGTTTGCCCACCCATACAGACGGCTCTACTGGGAGAGTAATGTGACGTATATAGTGGGTATGAAAAAGAATCACCTAGATCAAAATGATTACATTTTGTTGCTTTGCATCCTGAATTTTCCAGCTGAATTTATTCAATGCAACTTATCCAAGTGACATGACAGCGACAGTTTTGAAAAAACTGTCAACTCAATCAAGTATAACTAATCACCTTCTCTATTGCATACCAAGCTAATTGGCCTGTGCGCAGTTGTAATCCATTATATTAATTGTTTGGTGCTGCTAGGACCATTTCTAGATCAGGCCAACCCTACAAACAATATGGAAGAGTAAGGAGGAAACTGGTCAGAGAGGCTATCAAGAGCAAGAGCAAGATGTGTATAGTGGAAAGTGGATGAGACCATAATTGATCAATTTGGCTTCAACAGCAAACAGCATATTTGGCAGAACACCAATACAGCTCACCATACAAAGACTGTCATCCTTGCAGTAAAGCATGTAGGCAGTAGCATCCGGATGTGGGGGTGTTTCTCTGCAGAAGAGACTGGGGCACTTGTTAGGATAGAAGGAAAAATGGATGGGACAAAATGCCATCAAAATCTTGAGGAAAACCTGTTGCCCTCTGTCAGAAAGTTGTCAGAGAGAAGAAAGTTCACTTTTATGACAGTGACCCAAAGCACACAGCAAAACTGACCACACAGTGGCTGAAGGAGAAAAAGGTGAATATCCTTGCATGGCCCACTCAGAGCCCAGACTTAAATCCTATTGAAAATGTGACAAATGACTTTCAGTATACGAACAGTCACCATCCAATCTGAATGAGCTTGAGCAGTTCTGTAAAGAAGAGTGGGCAAATACTGCAAGTCTAGATGTACAAGTTGGTGAGGAGGTATATGAACAGTAAATACAGCTGGATTTTTTTATTTCAGTGTGCAAAGCAACAAAATGTGAAGGGGTGATTCTTTTCTATTGAATCTGTTGTATATAGATGTATCTGGGGTAACTAATCAAGGACTTCTAAAGGCAACAATTAGATTACAGGGACAACTGGTGGCCTGGTATGTCCTAGTGGTTAGGGCATTCGCCCTGCGATCAGAAGGTGTTTGTGACATCTCTGAGGTTCCCTTGAGTGAGGTACCGTCACCACACACTGCTCCCCAGGCGCCGTGTTCCTGGCTGCCCGCTGGTTCGCTTGGTGAATGGGTTAAATGCAGAAAACTAATTTCACACTGTTCACACTGTGTGTTGTGGTGTGTTCACAAATGGTCACTTTACATTTCACTTTACACTTTAGATGGATCAGTTGGGATCGATCAGGGCTGTAACCGAAATCTGTGCTGGGTCGCAGCTCTCATGGACTACAGTTGATAACCCTGTTCCAGATGCCTCATTTACATTAAAAGCCTCAACGAAAACCAATAAGGATGCGTAGCCCACTAAATAATCATTCTTTTATATCTTACACTAGGCCCTAGTGCGCAAAATAAACAAAGAAAGGATCGACATATTGAACTGACTTTGCCTACCTCATGCCCACGCGCATGACTGTAGACTTCAAGCCCCATGTAATGATTCAGTCGTGGAGGCAGGATGCAAGTGTGAATGAGTCCAGAACTAGCTCCAAAAACACAGTCAAACGGTTCAAAATCATAGTAATGCATGAGATCAGGCAAAATTCAGAACACCAAAAACTTAAAACTGTAAAGGTCAAAACCAGAGAAAGAATAAGCTGTCACAATGAGGAAAAAGGCTTAGACACTTGGCTAGCACTCAAGAAACTTTGCAAGCATAGTTCTGAGAAATGTAATCATTAATCTATCCCCTGAAACAGATTCTGCTTTTTTATTTTGCTTTCATATCTTATTATGTGTGCTTACCTTCAGATTACTCCTGGCCCCTCCCTCGAGTTCTGTGCCCTATGTGGATCTTTCTGGACGTGCTCTTCTCCACAGCCTCCATCATGCACTTGTGTGCCATTTCTTTGGACCGCTACATTGGCATCCGCAGTCCTATTCAACACAGTCGTACCAACTCCCCCTGCAGGGCTATGGCCAAGATCATAGTAGTCTGGACCATTTCCATGGGTAAGAAAATGCTTCGTGAACATGCATACGGTTCTCTCCAGAATTACCGGAAATTTTTATAAA
The DNA here is from genome assembly GCA_037577275.1 of Bryconaethiops microstoma. Taxonomy (NCBI): domain Eukaryota; kingdom Metazoa; phylum Chordata; class Actinopteri; order Characiformes; family Alestidae; genus Bryconaethiops; species Bryconaethiops microstoma. The sequence goes on from JBBJLS010029267.1 coordinate 21,154, forward strand.
CATGAGGATAAGAGGCTATAAAAGTTTTTTTTTTTATTAAGCTACAAGCCTTAAGCTTAAGTTTCTTACTAAAGAACTATATAGATATTGGGGCAGAGCCACTGATATTTTGTGTGGCCATATCTCTTACACAGGCCATGTTTTATGCTCCATGTAGATTTAATTCTCTGTAGAGGATGGGTACTTATGTTCACAACAAACCTGGTCATTTTACCGGGGTGCATAAACTTTTGCATAGGGCTATATAATAAACCTGTACCCCCACCCCTTACCAGTGTCAATATTAAATACTGTATATAACAGCTGAAAAGTTTGTCTTGGTTTTGGTGGTGACATGGCTGCCACAAAACTAGTCTCTTATCATCAGGTAAAAACAACAGTCAATGAAAAGTCCATAGAATGTTTAATTATTATGATGATTATTATTATAATATAATGGCATGATCTCAAAATAATCATTATAGTTTCTCAAAGAGTTACAATAATATGTTCAAGGTACGTTAATAGTACATTTGTCTGGATGCATTTTATATCCAAAACATTTCCCTACTTCCTCTAGAGGTTGCTGTGTAAATGATAAATTTCGAGTTTCTACACCCATTTAGAACACAATTCGTCCATTATGGAAGCCTCCACACATGGATAAATCGTCAGCGGCTCATTGTTAAGACATTTTATACACTATTCGGATGCAAGACAGGTTTAGTCTGGATATATCACTAGATAATGTTTTATCCCGGCAGATATAAGGATGTCCCAGACCATAATGTCAATAATGCTTTGAAAAGACATATTGGTGAAAAACCTGACTGTACCAAATGTTTGAATAAAGTTTCTAAGGCAGGTATACTATGTTCCTAATGGTTAAGAACTGTATGCTGCTTTAAAAAACAAACTAAAAATGACTCTACCATCCCACTACCCCTCATATGACTGCCGTTCTTTTGTCTTTTTTGTAAGTCTTTTTGTAAGTCTTTTAGCTAATGACAGAAACCTGGCTAGCAGGCTTCGTCTGTTCCTGTATGCTTCCTAGGGCTGTTGGAGATGTTATATGTGTTTTTACCTAGAGAAACAGCTCTAAGTGGGACTGACATGAGTAGCCATTATAGTCCACTCAGGCCTGCAGGCATTCTTCTTCTGCCTCCACCAGGACTCTTCCCTCAAAAGCATGTTTTAAGATTTCTGAGGCCTTATGAAACTGGGCCTTGGGTGCAATTTGTTCAGTTTAAATATGTATTTCCTTTGGTTCATGGTAGTTTTTAGGGTATGCAGGCTTTGTAAAGAATAGCTAACTTCTCTTTCTAGAAGTTAGGAATCCTCTGAGCAGTACTCATCGTAGATTGGTGAGAGATTGCTGTAATAACACCAACAACAATAACAGCAATAATAATAATAATTATAATAATTACGATCATGTTCTTCAGTGGAAAGAGACCACCACAGGACCAGTGCTGAGCAAATATTATTTGGATAACGGACCGTTCTCAGCCTGAAACACTTGTACCAGTGCAACAGATGGGCAACAGACAATAATTATATATGTGCAAATGCATCTACAAAGGGGTGACATATTAAAGCAAAGGCCTGAATAAATTAGGTGAAAAAAACACTGAGTGCAGATGCTCTCAGACATGTGTGCTGCATCAATTAAGCATACCATAACCGTACCATCCTACCATACTGAGGCGCAGTTGACAACAATCTGTCTTTAAGTACATAGAGAGGGATATTGAGGACAGCAGCTCATGAGCACCTCATTACAAAGAGGAATCCATATTTTAGATATGAGTGGTTGCTTACACAGATACTTGTCTACACAGAAATAAGTGGTCAGATGAGTTATCTTTCACCACATTTTCCAAAAGTGGGCTTGTACACTGACATATGTGTATGTTAAGGGGATGCGTCACTGCAAATCAATACAAACAAAAAAAGACATTTATGAATTATGAAATATTTTTATAATGATGGGTGTGATCTCTTCCAGGATGATAATGCCCCCATTCACTGTGCTTGGGAGGTCACCGAAGAGTTAATGAAAGTAATGTAAACTGCAAGCTGTGGCCTTCACAGTTACTAGTTCTCAACCAAGCTAAATACATGTGGGAGACTGTGGATCAACATGTTAGACAGTCCTGTCCATCCCCGTTATCACAGCACCAGTCGACGGAAACCTTTTTTAGAAAGACATTCCACCTCTCCAGTACAGTTACAGCAATTTATGAAATGCATGTGTAACTGTATTTAAGCTGTTCAGATGGATTAACACCTTTTATGTTAGTTTTCTCTTGTCACCCGTCTGTATATGATATGGTTGACAGATGATCCATAAATGATGGACCCAGGTGTGTGTACATAAGAAACTGACAGTTCAATGTATACAACATTGGTGTAAATTACAGAGGCAGCACATTTCACTTGGTTAATAAATGAGGTCTTTCATTTTGGTCTCCTCTCCTAAGCCTCACTAGCCTCTATCTATTTCTGATCTTGTTCTTCCAGTTGTCTCCTTGCCCATCCCAGTGATTGGCCTGCAGGACGAGCAGAAGGTGTTTGTGAATGGCAGCTGTGTGCTGAATGAGCCACGCTTTGTACTAGTTGGCTCTTTTGTGGCCTTCTTTGTCCCACTCTTCATCATGGTGGTCTGCTACTACCTGACCATGAGAGTCCTTCAACAGCACACGGCAGCTTTCTCCTGTGATCGCAGTAGCTATGCTGATGTGAACGCCAAGCAGCCTTCACCCCAGGCCAGCGTCAGTGGCATCTGCCTCTTAAATGAAGAACCATCCACCACCCAGAGCAAAGTAGTTGCCAAACCGCTGAGCTCTCCTCAAACAGCACATGGGTGCGTGACTCTAAGAAGCCAAGGTAGGCGAGGTATGACGCAGGCCATTAAGAATGAGCGAAGAGCCTCCAAGGTCTTGGGCGTGGTGTTCTTCCTCTTTCTGGTGATGTGGTGTCCATTCTTCATCACCAACGTGCTGGTTGCTATCTGCCGAGATGACTGCAGTGAGCACCTGTTCAGTCTAATGGATATCTTCGTGTGGGTGGGCTACATATCCTCAGGAGTTAACCCACTGGTCTACACTCTGTTCAACAAGACTTATCGTCACGCCTTTTCTCGCTACCTACATTGTAGCTATCAGAAAAAGAGTAAACCTTTTCTGAGCAACTCAGCTTGCCAGGTGTACTCCGTCACACCAACCCCCATCCTGTGCGAGAGGAGCTTCACTGACTCTAACGGGAATGGCTTTCCAGCACACAAAGGTTTAGACTTGAGCCACATGCACAAACAACCAGATAGGATACTGAAAGACTATATCAGTAGACTTCCCAGCCCCACAGAACACATCAGCAGTGTCTGACTCCTAGAATTCAAGGACATTGGTATAACCTGCTCCAACGCTAGGAGTTGTGTTTTACCTGACTAACCCTTACTAGTTGGCTTCTTCCACAGATCTGCAGCTTGCTGGTGGATGTCATTAAGAAGACTTTAACCACCACCCTGAGTCAACACGTCATTCACATATGTAAAACTTGATGCTTTAGGAATTTGCTTTGTATTTGCGTAAGTATGGAAGTATGGAACACATTGTTATAGCCACCTGGATACACGGGTCACATTCTGATCCGAACATGATTCAATCAACACCCGATTCAATTTAGTATCGCAAAGCAAAGTGCTTTTGCAGTGCCACAGCACCACCATGTGGCCGTATCTGAAACTATGATCCAGTGAATGTTGGATCATTTAGATGGAATAACCATCTTTTCTTTTAAATTAAAATTTTCATTATTTAATATTTTGTGGTGGTGGTTTTTTGTTTTAGTTGCTTCATTAGTGGTTACTTCAATTAATATTGTCAAGACTGAGTGTACAATTATGTATGCAATGTATTTATACATTTGTTTTGATAACTAAGAGCTCTGATAATGTGTGTGTACTGTTGTGATAACTGTAGTGATTTATTTAAATTTTGAGTGGTCTTGTTTACCAGTGTGTATGAAAAGTCACTGTATGTGCAAAAGCCATTTAAAGGGCCCATATCATGGAAAACGGAATTTTCTGGGGTTTTCTTTTCCAGTTAAAAAGTAGTCATTGTTAAAGTTCTTTCTACGTCAAAGTCCATACAATTCAAAGATGAAAATTAAGCTGAAGGCTATTTTGAATTCATTGTTTTTGTGATGTCATGAGAACCAAACAATTTCCATATATCACCCTGTTAGGCCTACAGTGGGTGTGCCCTGCCCATTCATTCATACAAGGAGTGTTTCAGTCCTGAGTGCTTTTTCAATGTGGCACGATACAGGCCAGGAAATCAGAGCAGAAGTAATTTACATATGAGTCTTAAAGCACAGTCACCAAAACATGTCGCTTAATTCCTTGGGCACAAAAGTAAATCAAGAAATACGTGGGACAGGGGCCCTTTACCAGAGCCCATTATTAACTTTTAGTAGTCAGTGCAGCCCACCATTTGTTGCATTCAATATCAACTTGTTTTCTAACTTATTATGAAGCGTGGCTGTTGTGAAGACTGTGTGAGGGTTTTTTTTCATACTACAGAGCAAAAATGTATGCGCTACTTCTGTAGTATCGTAAGAAGCGTGTATTTTTGTCTTTTTTTGTACAGTTTTGTGAATTTGTGTGTGTGTGTTAGTGACTTATTAATTCAGGAAATTTTGTCAGTGCTGGGAGATGGGGAGTGTGAGAGAATGTCTGTTGGGTGAACGCTGCTGTAAAAGGATTCTGCACCATTGTGTCTCTCAGAGCTGTGTGAATGGAGCTGCTTTTCCACTTGAATGGGTTTCTACGGCGAACCCCCCCCCCCCCCCCACACACACACATCCAGAATCACTTTATAAGCATCTCTCTCTCTCAATCAAACAATTCAACTGAATAGGATTCTCGTCTTCCAAGCCATGGCAAACAGTTCCTGCCACAGGGAGCGCAGTGTCGTCCAACAAACACGAGTCCACTGCACAGCGTCCATTTTTCCACGCGGGCGACTCGTCCGTCCGTGCCCCCTTCTCATTCCACCCATGAGCTGGGTGGTGGTCCGTGAATCACTCACTCCGCGCATGCGCCTTGCCTTCGCCGCTGCAGCGCGACGCTGCCACGGAAACACACATGCAGACGTTTAAGCGCCGAGATTTCAGCACCGTCCTGGAGGACACTCACGCACGCACCCACCCACACAAACGGTTCCATTACCCAGACGTAAACGATGGCAGGGTGTAGCGCCCACCTTCAACGATAAATTCAGAGCAAGGAGCGAGCGTGGAAAGCGAGGCGAGTCCTGTAGTTTCTGGTAAGTGCGTTTTGATGCCATCATTAGCTGCGTAATTCACACATTGACCTGCATGACATGCTCCCCAGTGTCCGTACTTTGAGGGTCTACGGTCGTTGCCTCCTTCGGCTGAAATGCACCGTGTTTTGCACATGAATCAGACTTATTTGCTGCGTGTCAGGATGGTTAAATGTGCAGGGTGGTGATATGGTTTACTGTAAAACACATATTTTTCACGAGTGGCGCTCATCGGATTGGTCAGCCCTCGGTCTTACACCTGTTCGCATCCTCAGCCTCCCAGCTGAGCATGGACGAGTGACGTCATATGAAGCAGGGCCAGCGGGTCATATCAAGTTCTAAATGACATCACATCAGTTTAGTGGCAGCGGTTGTGTGATGTCATTTGGAACTTGATCTGAACCGGTAAAGGTTCCTAGGTAAAGGTTTCTGAGTTTTGGAATTTTCAGTTTTAAATATTAATTTCTAATCGTCCGTGAGTAACCAATACACTTTCTTTCCATTGAGGATTACCCTGTTTTGCCTTATTATTTCATTTATTATTAGCCAAGCATGATTATAAAATAAAGGGGTTGAAAAACATAATGAACCTTAGTAAAAAAAAGGAAGACAGAGAACAGCATTTTGTGATACTGAAAATCTTAAGTCTGTTATTGTTTGTATACTTTATTTCACAGTTTATTTTGTGAATTGAATAGTGCATAAAATCGTATATGAAAGTTTTCAAATGTTACATGGCCCCAAACCACCTTTTTTGGAATTACATAACATTTAGTGTTATCTTAGACATCACATGTTACATACAGTTACTACCGCAAATCAGAGTCTACATTATCTTGCACATCAACAGTGTATAGTAAAGTTAACAAAGGTATTGTGAGACGGAGTAAGCTATGGCCACTCTCTCTCTTAACGTGCTAAAATCACAAGATCTGACTAAAATGACTCACATTTCTTTGAATTTGTTCCTGTCTGGATTCTTGGTGCTGGTACCTCATCATCTCCACAATCTGTACCAACAAAAACTAAACCATGAGATCCAGTAAGTTCATGAACCCTGTGTCATTTAGTCACAAGGATGACTGTTCATACTGAAAAATAGTATTAAAATCATTGCTTGATAAATAGCTGTGTTTAATGCATTTCAACACTATTAGCATAATGCTTTCCTTTTCCGCCTCTATATGTAACTAGCTTACAGTGCTGTTTGTTTTCTTTGCTAGAGGGTTGAATGCTTCTTATGGCAGCTCTGAAGCTTGTTAGGCATGTCTTATTTCAGCAATATATATACACCAGCATATCAAATTAAATTTTTGCCTTAGAACTTTATTTTTGTTCCTCTCATTCACATTAAATGGAAAACACATGAATGATTAGTGAAAAGTGAAACTGTATCTTAAAATGTAATTACTATGAGTAAAACTAAATTATGACAGGTTATAATTATTCACCAGTTATTCAAATAATATCGTATGTGTTCATTTTCTGTTATTTAACAATTTCTGTTATAAAGAAACTTAATTTTAAAGCTAACATCTTACCATTTCAGCACATATTGACTACAGGAGTGGATAAAAGCCTTAGATATATTTGGACTTTGGGGGGAAATTGTGCAGGTCTCCCAGGCTGTGTTAAAAGACCTGTGGGTTTTCATGGTGTGTATAATTGAGTGCCATATATCATTAACATGACAATTTGATTAAACATTTCTGCAATGTCTAATGTGCCCATAAATAATAAAATGAATTACTCTATTGATGAAAGGGAATTACACTACTGCGTCGAAGCCACAAATGCTATAGGGCGTCATTAATAATTCAAGGTAATATAATGAGAATTCACTCAACCTATATATCTGCAAGGCTGGAAAAATGCCCTCAGAGATGCCATTAATCATAGGCATGGTTATGAGTGGACAAAGTAATGCACTTACTCTTTGTGAATTGCTGTGCTTTTTTAACACTGGACATTGTGAAATCACATTATAAAATATGAATGGCATTCAACACCAGCATAGTCTATTCTCCATAACATTCACTTTGAGGATGAGGCTATTTTTTGACATACATTTGTATAATCTGTAAATTTGTGAAATCTGTAATTTTTCAAGATTGGCTAGCTAAGGCCCTATTTCGAGCTTTGTCTTGTCTGCAGCATCCCCACATTCTTGAATATCTGCCACAGTTGTTATGGCCTGGTGGAACACATAACCTAACCTCAGCATGCTGTGCAATTATTTTTGGTGTTTACTTCTCAGAAACTGCGTGTGCAGTGGTGTTGAAGGTGGAAATGCTTTCAAACCCTTCACTATGTTAGTCTACTCTTGGATCTCATTGTTTATTTCATATGAAATTAATTTTGGGTGGATCATAATACTTGCATTACAGTACGGTTTGGTTTATGTAAAGATTCAAGATTTTTATTTTTATTTGCCATTTGCGCCTAAGACCAGCAGTACATGCACATTGGAATTCTTGTACAGAGCTCTCTGATTCAAGTCACAATTTTGAGAAGTAAAAAACAAAAAGACTACTACTAATAGTATAGACTATATAAAAACACTGTACAAAGAGGGTGGTAATTATGTAAAGTTCATTCAGCTTGTAATTTTCTGGTGCCTGGCTGAGGTCTTGACTCATTTGCATTAACTTCTCTTGTCATTTTGGAGGCATTAGAACATTAGAGCATGCTTATAAGGGGTGTGGACCTGGATGTGACAGTGCATACTATGAAAGTGCCGTAGCTGAATTGAGTGTCTCAAATGTCCTATTATCGTACATTTTTTGTATTATTTTTTTACACTGAGCTACACTTTTATTGGACTGTGAGTTTATTTACCAAAAACAGTTGTAAGACATTTTTAGAGGACCATTGTCAGACCTCTCATTATCACATATAAATAATGTTCATGTTAGGTTGTTAATGTGCCTATATATATATATATATATATATATATATATATATATATAAACAAAGACCAATATATTTAAAGAGCCTCATTTAAAAAGCAGTTGAGGCTGACATACTCCTTATAACTTCTGGATGAATAGGCAGAATGAAACTGCTGTAAGCTGAATAGGTGGATATAAATAGATTTGTTGGTTTTGTGACTTCACAAAAGCAATAAACTGAATACAGGTATGCAGCTTAGTTTCCATATGGGCTGCATGAAGAGCAAAATACATTTTGAAATTTGTACATTACACAGTACAGTGGTAAAGGGGACTATGATAATATTTAAGGGGACTATGCTAATACCAGAATGAACAAAAGTTAATTTGGTGCTAGCTGCCTTTTGCTTAGTGTTAGCATCTTTAGCATATTTGGGGGAACTGAGTTACTTTTTGTACCCACACTCAAAACCTCAGTGCACATTTGCTGTCTGAAACAAAAACAACATTCAGATTAAAGAATGACACGCACTGTCTCTTGGGGAACACGTTCCTTTGGCCTTGCGTGTCATCTCATTGTTGGGTAGAATTTTTAAATAACAGCTCGGCCTCTTATGAAAGCCATGAATCTTGTAAGCTCACTTGCTTTGCTTTGGTGCTTATTTTTATCAGAATGTAGTGCAAGCTGACTTTGCCGTTCTTCCCCCATTAAAGGGAAATGCCACTGACTCAAACTCCCCCAACAGCCTCAGAAGAGGAAGGATAGCACACAACTAAATTTAGTCATCTTCTGCACATTCCGTGATCTGCAGCCATGAAGAGATTATATAAACGTGCCTCTTTGTCACCGTGTCATGCCACCGCCGTGGCTGAAGCGTTGCCATGGTTTCCACGTCTTTAATGAGTACAGTAATTCAGACATAATGGCTGGTGCCCAGTCAGTAAGTTTTAGTGTAAACTTAATGCTGAGTATTAAGAGCAATAATGCAGAATTCTAATGTACCGTCCACTTACACTATTCAACCTAAAATCAAACTTGATGCTCACAGAAGTGTCATCACTGAATTTTGATTACATCATGCACCAGTTGGAAAATGCAATATGATCAGGGTGTGACATTTAGATCTACCTAAATTAGCATTATTATGAAATATAACATTTATTTTTTTAGGGTGACTCATTCAGTAAAATGAGTAAAATGCATAAATTTTAGCACAGTATTCCAGCAGAACACTCTTCTGGAAAATAATAAATACACTATCAAATATTGATCTGAAATTTTGTCCGAATCTACACATCTGTCAGATGTCAGTATTTCAGAAATTTCTTTAACAAATATCTGCTGACACCAGTAAGATCTTAAAATCGCTTATGATTATTTCTAATTCATGTTGACTTGTAAATGGTGCATAAATAGTTCTTCGTTTGGACAGTTAGTCCTAGGAGAAACTTTTGGTGTAGAACTTAAACTTGAAAATAGTCCACCACAAGTGGACTATTTGGACTATATGGTTCATTAAACAAGCATTCACTGAAAAGTTTCCAGAATCAAGATTTGGACACAATTCAACAGGTGTGGAAGAAGACTGTACCAAATCCAAGAGAGCAGCCAAACACTGTTTCGCTAGTTTGGTTTCTGGTCGATTCCGGTTTGTTTAGTTGTCCAAATGAAATACTTCCGTGGGAGGAAATGACAGGTTATTTAATGCAGGCTCTTAGTCACACTCTTCTTCATAATCAGAACAAAAGGGTTGCAGGTGAAAGTTTTATTTTATAGAACTTTTAGGTTATTGTTTTTGTATTTATATCTAGCCACAGCATAAACGGAGTCCCTCCTATCAACCGGTGTTCAGTGGAACAGCAGGTATTGAGAAAAATAGCATGTCATGACCCATCAGAACTCAAAAAATAGAACACAGCTGTTAGAAATGTATTCAGTAATGTACTATGTAATGTATAGAAGTATGTTTTGGGACACTGCCATATATCACTAGACAGCTGTTGATCTTATGGTATACATGGCAAAGTGAAGCCACTGGCCTGATTTCTAAGCTATAGAATGTATGCCTATATTCGCAAAAAAATGAAATAAAACAAAAATGCTGAGTAGTACTGCACTTTCATGTGACAGTATATATTTTTTGGGCTGTGCCAAAACATTTTATGTGTATTTCTGTAAAAGTTTTAGTTTATGACTAATATTAACCTAAACTATGGTTTCTGGTATCCATTGTTTCAGTGAGTAAGAGGTAAATGTCTGAAACTAATAAAATGTTTGAAACTGTACTAAACAGCCCATTTGTAAGAAATGGACAGTTTAAGTATGTCTCAGCTCAGCAGAAAGCTGAAATAGCTCTAACACTGTGAGACTAAGCTAAATTAAGTAAAAAGATGTATTCAGAGAAATATTCAGTGAAAATTTAATGAACACATGCTCTACAGAGAAGAAATTGTAGTCTACAGTTTGTATTAAATTGTTTAATGCAATGTACAAATTTTTTCAAACTTAAGTTTTTTGGGTCAATAAAATTAAGAGTAGTAAAACTAGTATTTAAAAAAAAATATCTGAGTGATAAACCTGTGGTTTCTCTGTGGTTCCTCATATTTTCAGAACTTGATCCTGGACTCTCCTCCACATATAGACTAGGCCCAGTGTTTGATTGGGTAATGTCTAAATGGGCTTGGTGCAACATGTCACAGTGAATGTAGCAAACAAGCAGAGAAGTAGCAACTGTGACTCAGCTAAGGGTGTCTTTCCATGTCAGAGTCACATAAGTGGTAAGTAGACTAGTTATTCAACAAATTCCATGTTCACCTTAACCTTTTGCACTTCTCCTTTCTGTGTCCAGTTTGAGCAGTGAGTAGGCATTTGACTTCCAACCTAGTAAACTTAGAGGTCACAGTCCAGATAGGAATAAGAACTAACTGGAGGAGTGAGGGCCACTGCTTCACTGACCTTCCTTCATGGCATTAAGGGTGGGGAGTAGGGGTGGAGATGTCTGTTTAAAATGAAAAGGAAAAAGGAAGATAAAAAGACTAATGAATAGACACATTGATTCAGTCTGTCTGAAGTACATGGAGCTACCCAACCCCACGCCTTTAATATAGTTGGTCAGTTTATTAACCCACCAAGGCCTCATGCTGGAACATATCATGAAAAAAGATGGATTGGTTCTGGGTGTTTCTCAATAGGAACAGTCCTGTGAAGACGTTTTTTCAAGAACATATGCATGGAGAATGCATCTATATGATTGAGACGTGCACAAATTTGTTTTTTCTTCTGAATCGCTTTTACTAGGTCTACCACAATTATGAAATTTTGCTTAAAAATAAAAGATATATAAATAATTGCAATTAATGATTATTCTTTTTTTATGCAGCTGTTAGAGCTCATGCCTAAAGTGTCCTAATTAATTAGCTACCTTCCTTTTCTATTTACTTTACAAACAAAACTAAGATGTACTGAGATTAAATGACTTCACTGATGTGTACACAAGCTTCCCTGAAAATATGAACACTTGCTCTGAAAAAAACACTTGCTCTGCAAGCATACATCCTTACAACGTTAGCTTTAGCTACTCCATGACATCTCAGTGGGTGTTTCCTTGTTTTTTTTTAGTCACATTTATTTGTGTCAGTTCAACTGAAAATGCACTCAATTCTCATTCTGCTTGTTGTGACACAATATGACTAGAATACATCCAATAAAAAGTATTCGATATAAAATACACTAAGCCATTTGCACAAATGCTGGGATATGAATACTGTAGGTAAATACCTTATAGTTAAGTGAACTATAAGGTAGTAAACCAAATGGTGATTAGGAGTCTGCTATTGCTTGTAGTACAGATACATAGTAGATCAGTAATACATGTAATACACATTAAACCCAATAAGAAACTGAATAACATCAGGTTGTAGCATCAAAAGTACTGATGATATATGTTGGAGTAATTACTGATTTAGATCCTGAATTACATCTTGGGATATCCAGATTGTCCTTATTTTAGCTCCAGCCTCACTCGCAATGCATCAGAATTGGTCTCTAACAACCAGTTTGAGAATCAAAGGGTTAGGGGACACATTTGTCATCTATGTTGTCTTTTACTAATGTACTGAGGGATGGGTAGGACAAATGTCCCAGTCCTGTTTGACATGACACACACAAATTCTAGAGTTACAACATGCAGAACAAGGGGTCAGTTTGAGATATATCCACAAATCAGTGCATTCGGTTATTTTAGTCAGATCAAGAACACATCTGTGTATTTTACATTGAAACATTGACTTTTGCTTAATATACTCTAGAAGCAAATGCACACTCCTGTTCACTAATAACACTAGTTGGATGAAAATAACACTATTACATTACACTTTTATGTAACAACACCAGCTAAGTGTAGGCTAATACAACCACAGCAACTACCACATCTAGTCAAAGGGTTCTGGTTTGTGTTTTGCTATTTTGACAAACTTGGCAGTGATGTCAGTTCAGTAGGGCTGTACAAAATAATCGATACATCAGTGTATCCTGATATTTCTTTTTGTGATATACTATATCGATTTCAAAAAATCAAATATTTGCAAGGGCAAGAATCATGCAAAATACAACCAGAAGTTTTTGGATTTCCTACAACTACAATCTCCAGTCCCGTATATGTCGCTGTACTGCTCAGTACTTTAGCTTCGTTTTAGCCTTATTTTAGCCTTTAGTTTGATTTTAGCCTCATTTTAGCCTTCAGTGCCATTTCAGCCTTAATATAGCTATTTTCATGAAATTGCATTAGTTTGTGCTTTTGTCCCAGTATGGACAAAAGTATTGGGACGTTTGAATATCCCACCAAAAAAGCATATGTCAGTTGCTAACGTAACCGATGTGAATTTTTGTTCCGCCGTGAAAACGACCCCAATGTTAAACATCAGTTCTGTCTGACTTTCCCCCAGGTCTCTTGCGCCCCACCTGTCGTGACTCTGCGCCCCACACTACGAGAATCACTGGTATACTGGACACATGCAAATAACATTTGAGTTGGATCACAGTATGTTTACAGTTTATTAACATCATACTGACTGTTTCATTTTCTTTATAAGAACAGTTTCTTTATACATGCACAGTGTTTTTCCTCCTACATATTTTCAATCTTATGCACTTTGTCTTAACGATTTTGGTGTCCACTAGTTCAGAGTGTTAAAAAGCAAAGACAATAAAGTTAAAATTAAATTCTGAGTTGTGTTGTTTTTGCTGAATTATTAATGTAATGTGATTCATTAAGACCATCCAGATCATACACAGCAACTTGAATTTCAGCTGTTTTTGCATTTTCAGGGAACTGTATAATATTGCAATATATCACAATATGTATAGTATCGCAATATTTCGTGATATAATTGTATCGTTACCCATGTATCGTGGGTGTCATGTTCTGACTTAAACCAGGTAGATTGGAGGCACAGGCGCAGGTAGACATCTTGGTGAGAAAGGTTTTTGTTAAGAAAAAAGAAACAAAAAGAGCACAATGGCAAATAACTAAACTTAAACAATCCTGGAAACAAAAACTTAACAAT
>JBBJLS010029308.1:0-14605 GCA_037577275.1 Bryconaethiops microstoma
ACAAAAACTCACAGAGCTATAGATGATTGTTTTGGAAAACTGAAAAGGATCCATTTATGGATCCTCCGACCTCAGAGTTAAATACAAACCCAAGGGGGCTAATCAGCCCTCCGGTACTATTCTCAGCAGTGGGTGGAGCACAGTTCACGGTCCGATAGCGACTCTATTTCTTTTATTGTTAACCCGTACTGGTCTGTGGAGCACGTACACTTCCTCGCCAGATAGCCACTTAGAGACCTGCCGGTCGGACAAACATACCCTGGTGTCTTTTAACACAGCCTCTTTTAATCTTGTTTTACCACCAAATTGGAGGGTGTAAAGTAAGCTGATTTTAGAAGGTCTGTCATGATAAGAGTGCATAAAAATAATGATGTGGGCCATTTAGATTAAACAGAGTGTATCTATTTATTTGAACAACAAATGAATACAAACATATAATGAGAAGTAGACAGGTAAATAAAATGATAAAATAATAAAAATAGAAAAAGGTTCAAGATTGTGTCTAGATTTAACACATCGAATGAACAGAATCAAAGTTTTCTCCCACAACATTTTACATGTGAACAAGCATTTTTTTCCATACAAACATTCTCATTGCTTCACAAATAACACCAGTTGGTCAACAGGGGTTTCCTCAATGTTCCTCAGTTTTTCATGGATGTTAGGCTCTTCTTTTTCAAGTTGGAAAACAATAGCTTCCACAACACCAAGAGTCTTTTGAGGGTGGTGTTGAAAATCGTATGTTTGCAAGACACATGCAATGACCTGCTGTGGTCCCTTTTGGAAATGTTTCTGTTTTATGTCCTCAAAATGAATTCTGTAAAATCACACGTCCGGCTCATAGCGGCATGAATGCTGACACTGACTGGGGTGGTCCACTACACAACTGTAAAAGCTTTCCTTGAGCCCATTATAACATAGCAGAGACATAGGAGTTTCAATAGACTCAGTCCTTTGCATGCACACATCCACGCCCCTCAGTTTCTCACACAATTTGTCTATATTATTGTGCTCTACAATGTCCCTACAATAAATGAAAGATGTGCCTCTTTTCACATACCCCATGACACCCCTGCAGTAAATGAGTGAAGGTCCCCCCACTGACACCACCGGTCATAAAACAACATAGTCAAAAAACATTTAGATTATCAAAGGGTCATAAATACCAAGGATCATAAATACCAAGGATCATGAACACCCCAAGGATCATAAATCTCCGTCTATGGGGGCCATAAATCAACAAGGGTCATAAATCATTTTTGACAGAAAGTGCATTATATATACTACTTGTATGTGATGTTTGGTGACCAGTGTTGCACTTATAACACAGCACCAGGTGGATCATTTACTGAAGCCATGATGAAAATGCACCGACTCAGGCTAGAAGTAAAAGCAAATGCAGGTAGAGATGTGCATATTGGAGAATGGTTCTCTAAATTGTTTGGTTCATGGAATGCCATATTCGTTAAAATAGGCACTATATAAATTGGATCCCTCTTGATAATTAGTACACTAACATGTGTAATTCCACTTGTAAAAGTAGCAGCGACCAAAATGATAACTAATACCATGAATAGCCAGATGATTGTTGTAGCAGCACAGGACTTTTCATCTCTCTCATCTTCCAATTATGATAGAAAGGGGGATGATGTCTCTGTGAGTATGAATTGTATGGAGTAATTACCTTAAGTGTGGCCAATGATGTACTGGTGACCTCTCCTCGTTCACACCACCGGTACCTTGCTTCTGTGCGCAAAGTACAAAATGGGTGAAGAGGAAGACCTGGTATTACACCAGTTTTGGAAAGAACTTTGAAGGCTATGCCACATTTATTTATCTGTATATCTGTGTGACATTAGTTCACCATGCATATAGTTAGTAATTTTAATAGTATGTGCCCTTGATACGTCCTGTAAGTTTTGATTTATTCTTCATGTAAACTTTGTAATGATAGTTTTTACCCACAATTGTGGTTTTTGAAGATAGAATGTATACGCTGATTGAACTGAAAACTGCTGAATCCAAGCACTGATAGCACTATTGCAATATGTTGGGTAAGTGGGAATTTTTGCCTCTAATTAACAAAGCTCTGAGGTTTTTGCCCATCTTTGGAGGAAGAGTGGTCAGTTCTACAGGTGTTTCTTATTTATATGTATTTCTGTATTGGTGTCTTTTTTCCTTTTTGGTTTTGTCTTTACTTGGCTAAGTTTTGAATATTCAAGTTCAACTGTTGTTTGGGTAGTTCTCTGACATCGTAGTCAGAGAGGGGGGGGATTGATGAAGATTTTAGTGATGAACTAAATATAGTTTGTTTAATATAGTATGTCTTCACTCCCATTAACATTAATGCAGCATATATTTAGACACAGAGGCTGCAAAAGTTTTTAATCTCTTTTAGGCATGGTATATGTTTCTACCATATGTTGCACTCTAACCTTTGAATTGGGCTTTTCCAAGAAGTTCCCAGACTTAAAGCAGAAAACATCTGCCTTTGTGTAAATCATTGACACCTCTTAGGTCGGGAAAGCCTGACCATCAAAAGGGCATAAAAAGTTCTTGCCATAGACTAGTGACAACTGGTGCCCATATAATCACGGGAACCAGGGGACAGTTAAGTTTGGCCCCCCCAAGCCATAAAATGCCCATGTGACAAGTACATGCACATGGTATGGGACAGAGGAAATAACGTAATTTGAACTCAGTCTATGGAAAAATACTTGGGAAGGTGGAGACATTAGAAAAAGGGTGGAGACGTGAGTATTCAACTATTCTTGCTTATTGGCAGAATGCCAATTGGGAGGTGTGATCTGAAAAAAGGGGGTGTCATACCCTATAGGTCTATATACCTAAGATCTGCTGGGGAGAAGCATCTGATCAATGCTCTCAAGGACCATGAAGCTGCCTTAATAAACAGCGTCGCCTCAACTTTCTGACTGTGTTTGATTTTTGACTTAGAAAAAGTTTCAGGCTTCGATCCCTGCACCAGTTTTCCATGACAGGTCCAGGATGAAACGACCGGGGACCCAAGATCGCTCCTCTGGACCGCAGACTGCCCAATCCACAAGGTACTGGGTGCCATGACCATGGGGTTGTGAATCAAGGATTTTCCGGACAGTGTAGGCAGGGCCACCGTCGATGATCCAGTGAGAGGAGCAGCCGAAGCAGGGGGAACCAAAGGCAACATGGAGACAGGCTTGAGCTGGGAGGCGTGGAAAACCGTGTGGACCCAGAGGGAGGCAGGCAGCTGGAGCCAGAAGGTGACAAGGTTTATCCGGTGGGTGATCTTGTAAGGTCCAATGAATCGGGGAGCTTCTTGGACTTGGTGTGATGGTGTGGATTGCAGGTGGAGAGCCAGACCCTGTCACTGATGTGGAACAATCATCCTAGTGAGTGCAGACAGAGGTACTGTAGAGTGTAGTGGTCATTGGCCTGCTGGATGGCAAGTACAGGTGCAATTTCTGGTCTGGACCTCACTGGGAGAGGACAGCTCCTACGCCCACCAATGAATGGTTTCGATGGATCTGGATGTAGCAGGAATGATGCCATGGTGAAGAGTCGACAGAGGTGACGAAAAGCTTGAATGGCTTCGGGGGTGGGTTTGGGGATGGCTTGGTGAGGGCAAAGAGAAGCATCGCAGCTGACTTGAAGCCCTGGATAAAGCGGAGGTAGAAATTAGCAACCCCCAGACTGTAACTGTTTGATTTTCTTGGGTAGGGGCCAATTACTCACAGCATCAGGCTTCTGGGGGTCTATGGCCACACCTTTGGGGGGGAATGAAGCCCAAACATTTGGTGGAGCGCTGATGGAAAGCACATTTCTCCAACTTACAGAACAGCTGATGGGCCAGCAACCTCTTCAGTACAGCCCGGACATGCTGGGTGTGCTCCTCGATGATCTTGGAGTGTATTAGCATGTCATCCAGATAGGCAAAACACCAATGACCCAGCATGTCCCTTAAGACATCACTGATAAACTGCTGAAAGGCAGCTGGACTTTTGCAAAGGCCAAACAGCATAACTAGTGTTTTGTAGTGTCTGGTAGGAGTTATGAATGCTGTCTTCCACTCATCACTCTCTCTGATGTGGATGAGCTCCTTAGATCCTGTTTGGTGAAGATGGATGCATCAGAGAAGGTGTCCAGGGCTATGTTGGCAAGATGAAATGGATGACTGCACTTTATGGTGATCTTATTTAGTCCCCAGATAGTCAACACAAGGTCGGAGGCGCCCATCTTTCTTTTTGACAAAATAGATAAAGGCTGGATGGTCCCTTGACGGAGTCCCACAGCGATGTACTCCTCCATAGCCTTCTGCTCCCCTGCTGAGAGAGAGAGAAAAGGCAGCCGCGGGGCTGTACTGTGCCGGTTTGGAGGTTGATGGCCAAGTCGTGGGGCCTGTGAAGAGAGAATTGAGTGGCCCTGCGTTTACTGAACACATCCGCCAGGTCATAGTATTGAACAGGAATGGTTGTGCTGGCCTAGAGACTCCCCTAAGCACATCCCAGCCTTTGCCTAGAGGCAGAGCTCCTGATAGGTTGGGCTCCATTGGAGGATTTTCTGTTGGATATTGGCCCTCTCTTCTTGGGTCAGGTAGGCCCACCCTATCTGCATGGGTACCCCAGCTCCTGAGTGGGCCTCTGGTGGAGGTGGAGGTCTGGCCTGAGCTGGAGTAGGTTCCGGACTGATGGAGGACTTGGGCCGGGGACTCAGGGTACGAGGAGCTGGCCTCAGGCGACAGCGCATGTGCTGGTCGATCCGCAAGCTGAGTTGAATCAGTCTCTAAATGTAATGTAAATATAATGTAAAAAAATTTCTTTCCAGGGTGTCAGGTAGCTCTCGCCCAGCAAGTTCATCCTTCAAACAGGGAGCCAACCCCTCATGAAACTCTGCAGTGTAGCAACTCACCGAATGGTCCCCCTGCTGCAGATGGTAGAGACTGGAGTCAACCTACATGTCACTGTCAGGATGCTGGAAGGCGATCCTGAGATGATGAGTAAACTTTGGATAAGAGTAGGCTCAATCGGAGTCTGATCTCAGGACTGCTGTAGCCCACTCAGCTGCTTGCCCGGTGATTAGGGAGGCGAGAAGTGCAATGCGGCTTCTGTCTGATTGATAGCATCTCGGCTGAAACTCAAATACCAAGGATAGGTTGGCTAAAAACACATCACACTTCCCGTCTACACCGTTCCATTTTTCAGGGCTCACTGTATAGGGCTCAGTCATTCTGTCACGAGGTGAAGAAGACCTGGACAAACAGTTTGCCCAATGTAGCATGGCGGATGAACCCAATCACGGATAAGCACGACAGAGTTGGTAGACCATGTACATTAGTCTAAGAGCGATTACTAAGGAGTAGAGGTTCCCACCGCTATTAACACACACACACAAAGAGTATAAGGTAGAATAGAGAAACCGGAGTACTCACGGTACCAAGACAGACATAGCTTTAATATCATCATTCAATTCTCAGATCAAAAAAGAGTTGTAGGCCTGACCTCTGATAATAACAAGGCATAATGTGGAACAGAGTGGCAAGACGAGACATGGCAGACTGTGTGTGTACAGCCACACTGACTGGTGTGTGAATGCTGTGCTAGTCTGTAGTTACTGCTCACCACTGCTAGAGTTTGTGACTGTTAATTGCAGACCATTTTATTTACCCTGGGAATACACCACCATGCTCATAGCTGTGGTGTACATCCTGCTCAGTGCTATTTTTAAAAACATGCTGGCCAAACTTTTCAGAGCCATCAACAAGCTCCACCCAGATGGACGTTTTATTGTTACCGGAGATTTAAATCACACAAATCTCAAGTCAGTTCTCTCTTCCAACAGAATGTGGACTTTCCGATGAGGGGGCAAACATGTTTAACTCAAATCGTGCTGAGCCCGGTCCCCACCTGGCTACTCCGATCACATGTCTGTCATGCTGTATGCATCCAAGAGTACAGACTGTTCACAAGTCTATTCTAAAGCAGACAAAAATCCCCAGGTGCAAACTCTGCACCGACTGGAACACGTTTATAGAGGGTGCAACCTAAGGTGGTTCTACCAACCTAGAGGAGTATACAGCAACTGCCTTGATGACAGTACTGTCTCTTAGATCACTACATGCCCCAACCAGAAGCTATGGATGACAGTGAAGTTGTGCACGTAGCCCTTAGATCAACTGATAAGGCTGCCCTGAGAACAGCAACGGCCAACCTGTCCGGGGCCATCAGAGCAGCAAAGCTCACACATGCTCAGAAAATCCACAGCCACTTCCAGGACACTGAGGATATACGGCATATGTGGCAGGGTATGCAAGCCATCACCAACAACAGAACATACCCCGTCTGGCTGTGACTGTGAGGGCTACTTTCCAGATGCTCTGAATCACTTCTACACGGAGTTTGAAGCACAAAATGACTTTACAGCAAGGACCAAATGTTCTGTGTGACTGTAGGTGATATGAGGAAAACCCTCAGAGGGCTGCCGAACATTCCTGGTTGCGTGCTTAGAAGATGTGCAGACCATCTGGCAGATGTTCTCACAGACATCTTTAATATCTCTCTGAGCACCACCGTTGTTTCAATGTCAAAGAAATTGTCAGTGTTCTGCTTCAATGAACATTGTCCATTCACACCCTTTGCACCCAATCCAGTTTGCATCAACCTGCTCTACAGTTGATACCATCACCACTACCAGAACATCATGTGGTCCCTTAACACCAGCCCCATCATCAAGAAGGCCCAGCAGCAACTCTGCTTCCTGCACAGACTGAGGAGAGTGTGCCACCACGATCGTCAATATGTTCTACAGATGGACTCTAGCTGCATCACATGGTATGGGAATGGCTTGTTTTGGTTCATAAAACCCTACAGAGAATAGTGAGGACAGCTGAGAAGATCACTGAGATTTTCTCCTTTCTGTCGTTTACACCACATGCTGCAACTGCAAAGCCACCAGCATTGTGGACAACCCCTCCTCCCATCTGGCAAAAGGTTTACGTAGCATACGGGCCTCCACTACCAGAATGTTTCAGGCCATCAGATTCCTCAATCAGAACTGAAACATAAACTGCACCCCCCCTCACACAAACACACCATGGGCCTGAACTTCCCTCTTCTCTTCCTAACACAGTGCACATACACACTGATCTGTTCTGCATTATACAAACAACTCACAAGTGCCCAAGTGCCTCTGTGAATACCTCTGTTTATTATTGTACTGCACATTTTTGCACAATTATATTTATTGCTGTCTGCATTTCTGCATTTTTGCACATGTAATTCTCCACTGGTAGACTGTCACAATACTGTATTCATACAAACTTGTACTATAGCTGTCAAATGCACAAATTGCTGTCTTGGGAAGCTGGGACTGCTGGGTTGGAATTGGAAGTAACACCTTGAGCACCATCATGTTAAGCACAGGGCCCCACTCAGGGCTGTTCGCTCAGCCCTGTGCTGACTCATGACTGTGTTTGCAAGGCAGAGTTTATATGTTAGACAACTCTTTGAAAATGTAAGAGAAAGAGAAAAATGAAGTGAACTGTAGGGGGGAACAAGATTCAAACCCCCAAGCCATTACTCTTTGATGTAGAAGCTCACTGCATTAAGGAGCCACAACACCTATCCACAACACAAGAAAAGCTAATGTTTGGGAACTTTGAATCAGCATTAAATGCAGCAGTACTTAATCTTTTCATGCAGGATAATTTGCTGGTTACTAGAGGGGTGAAGTAAAACAAAATGAGTCATTAGTGCCACTCAACAGTTGTCCAATCTGTAATTAGTGTGAGGCTTCAATTCAGTGGGCAAATAATTCAATATTCTTAATAAAATAAAAAATAAAATAAAACACAGTGCTAAATAAGAGAACCAAGAAGTTGTCTGCATTTGAAGCACACTAGATACCATTTCCAACTCTTTCACAGCACTTTACATGCATCTCACATCAGAAAACAAGCCTGAAGTCAGTGATTCACAACCTGCACAGTCATTAATGAGTAGCCCAATCCTGAGTTCACAAGCCCTTCGTTGACTTGGTCCTTAGGGAAAAACCAAACTTAACCATGTTCAATACATGATTTCTGCCAGGCTGTGATTTAGAATCGCTGTGTCTTCACAAATCACAACGGAAAGAGGAATGTTTATGAGGATTGACTATGAATGGATTCTTGGGACAATCATCATTAAAATGTGAACAAGTGTGATCTGAATGTGGTTTCCTATGTGAGAAATGCTTTATGAACTCCAACCTTGGCTTTTAACATTATGGGTGTTGTTAGCAAGATAGAATTAATTAATCGGACAATGTAAGAGAGAGAAACAGAGACAGAGAGAAATAATTTAAACTGTACATGGAGGCACAATACTTATCTGGAATGTGATGTGGCCTAACTTTTGGGAGCTTTTTTATTCTTGTTAAATTCAAGCAAATCCTAATACGTTTTCAGTTTTTTTGTTATTGCAGAAATATTACATATTGCCACTACGAAATTGTATGTTTAAACTACTGATTATTGGTGAATAATGTATACTGTCACATTAATAGTGACTTTTTAAAATCTTTCATGTGGGCTCAACTGTTACCGAGCATTTGTGCTTCATATTTTATTGAGGAAATTAATCTCTCGTGTAGCCTATTTATGTCGCTGTTGTGTGAACATGAGCAGCCAGGAATAGACTGAGAAGCCTGTCTCTTAGTCTGTACAGACACCACCCCATAAACATCCCAGTGGTGCTGTGGGTATTCACAAGTTTCTCCACACTGGAAATGAAGGGTGGACAAATCGTCTAATGTCAAGTCACCAGCTGCAGGCAGACCTGTCACGCTCTCAGTTTAATATATCATACCAAACAGAGCCCTGTTGAGTTTACCTGAGGTATTTTCTTGACTCTTACTTTCTGCTATGTAATTACTGAGCAGCAGGAAAAAATCTGAGAAGCCTGTATTTCAGCTTCTACAGACAGAAAACTATCCCCAAAAAAAGGATCCCCATGGGGCAGTGAGTTAGTCCTACGTTCTTGTTTAGAGATCCTGAGATTCTCCCCATCCGAAATAAACATTACTATGTACAGCTGCAGTGATGTCACTCACTCACTCAAATGTGGAGAGAACTTTCTCTGCTTTCCATTCTCATCCCATATCAAGCCCTGCTGAATTTGCCTCAGGTTTTCACTGGCTTCGCATTATTGGTTCTTAAAACAATACAAACAAAACAAAACAACATTTCACTTTTCTGTGTCATGTTTAGCCTGACATTTCTATGCACCTGACCTCTTTTATTAAGTGGCTGACTGCCTTACTGCTTAAGGCTTAGTGGGCGTTGAATCTAAAGACCAGGAGTTTAAATCTAGCTAATATGAATAACCCATTTAAATTTTTTAGGGTGATCTTTCTTCTTGTTAAATTCAAGAAAACCTGGATAAACTTAGTTGTCTTAGAAATATTGCCTATTGCCTCTGTGAAAAGACTAAATTTAAAGCAGTGAACAGTAGGTGTGCTGTCACATTAATAAAGACTTATTTTGTTTTATTTATTTTGGAGACAAGAACTGCATTAATTTCAATGCCTGATTATTGTGCTCAGTTAGCAGGTTCTACTGCTTTTAAACATTCACTGAGCAAATTAATCTCCAGTATAACCTAATTATGAATATGAGCAGCCAGGAAATTAGCCTGCCTTTCAGCCTCTACAGATACCAAAAAATAGAACATTGCAGCAGTGGCATTGCAGCATTAATGAGGTTGGAAGTTTGGAAGTTTGAATGTAGCTCATATGAATTGCTCTGTTTAATGTTTGGTGGCTAGTTTCTTATATTCAAGCTACCCCTGATAAGTTTTTAGTTTTTGTTGTTTTAGCAATATTACAAATTGGCTCAGGGAAACTGCATACTTTAAACTGTGTGTACTGACACATTAATGGACTTTCATTTGTTTGCATTTTGATATATCTATCAAACGGTAATGCACTGTTTTCTCCAAAATATGGAAAAAAGGGTCTTTTTTTGAAGCTGGAAACCAGACTGACCACTAACAGCAGGCAGCCCTCATATTTGACAATATTATACAGTATTTTCTTTTCTTTTTTGAGGTGGCAGCCAATTGACTTTCAATCATCACTCATCCTCCTTTCTTAAAACCAATGGAAAATTCAGTAACATTATGCTGAGAAATTAAAATTATGTTTGTGTATCTGCTTATCCAATTTGTAACCAAAATGAGGCTGAACTTAGCATATGAATCACTGTTTTAGCTGACAGATGTGTTCTGAGTAAAGTTTAGTGAGTTTGAAATCATGGGGAAAAAAAATTATTTTAAGTAGCATTTGATCACGCTTCAGCAATACAGCCAGCAAAGCTATCATTAAGCTACTGAAGGATTTAGCTAGGCTGGCAGCTTTGTAACAAGTAGCATGCTACTGCCCAACAAACCCATTATTAAGCAATATTCTTCATTCTCTACGAGATGACATATATGAGAAAATCTCAATAGTGTTTGGGCGATGCGGACATGATTCAGAAACTTCTGGAAGAGCGGCCAAGCACCTTAGTTCAAAACCACTGCCCTTCCCCTCTCAAAACAAAATCGCACTCTGCACCAGCCCTACCAAACTTCACAGAGGAGACAAACAATGTGGTTGTGAAAACCAGTAAGCAGGGGGGAGAGATGTTCGTCAGCCTAAAAACGTGTGGGCAAGAACTGTATGCTTTACATGATACTTGTGCAGAAAGGAACATGAACATCCATCCTCTCAGCTTTATCCCCTCTGAAGTGCAACCCCAGGTGCAGCCCTCTGTCATCCAGTACATGTGTGGTTTTGCCCCAGGGATGTTGGGAGAGGTGAACGTTCCACTACAGGTGAGGAGTCACACTTTTAATGTGAACTTCTTAGTGGTGGACCCCAGAGTAGGCTCTCTAGTTATTCTGGGTCACACCTTCTTAGAGCAATCTGGCACCCGGTTGGTCAGAAATATTTCACCCTGTTTGGCGAGCAAATTTCACACTACAGCCCAAAATGCCAGAGTAGAGCAAAGCTGGTAAGGGTAGTGAGAACCACTGTACGGGAACCAGGCTCAAAGTACATTCTGCAGGGAGCCATACATCCCCCTCAGGCTGCTGAGGGGGATGTACATGTCCAGGCCCTCTATGCTGACTGCTGCATACACCTCAGTGATCATGATTGCCAGGGGCTGGCCAAATTACTGCATGAATTTTGCGATGTTTTCTCCACTGGGCAAACAGATCCTGGCTGCACTAGCCTCATG
Source organism: Bryconaethiops microstoma (assembly GCA_037577275.1). Lineage (NCBI taxonomy): Eukaryota > Metazoa > Chordata > Actinopteri > Characiformes > Alestidae > Bryconaethiops > Bryconaethiops microstoma. The sequence goes on from JBBJLS010029308.1 coordinate 11,252, forward strand.
CAACATGACATTGTCACCACAGCAGGGCCCCCTGTAAATCAGCCGCCCCATCAAATGGCAAGAGAAAAGCAGATCAGGCTGCAGATCAACAGGTACAGTAGAGCCTGGAGGCTGGTATGGCCCACCCCAGTAACAGTAGCTGGGCAAGTATTTCAGCACTCTGGACTTAACATCCAAATATTGGAGATGCAAACCTGCTGCTTTCTGTACTCAGAAAGGGCTTTTTGGAGTGGAATGTAATGCCCTTCGGCTTATGCAATGTGCCAGCCACATTCCAAAGACTGATGGACTGTGAACTAATGTGGCTGCAGAGGGAGACATGGCTTATTTGCCTTGATGACATTATTGTCCTGCGCTGGGACATGCACCAGATGCTAGGCAGGCTGCAACAGGTTTTCACTAAATCGCATGGGGCAAATCTAAAATTGAAACCATCCAAATGCTACCTGTTTAAGGAACAAGAAGCTTAACTGGGGCACATTGGCTTCACCCAGGGTGTGGCTACAGACTCCCAGAAGGTCCAGAAGGAGAGAGAATGGCCCACACCATGGAATGTCAATGAGGTCCTCCAGTTTGTTGGCCTGGCATCCTATTAGGGGCAATTCATAAAAGATTTTACAACCATAGCTCAGCCCCTCCATGACCTAATGAAATGATACACAAGCTTTAATTGGACTGTGGAATGCCAGGAGGCATTTCAGAAGCTGAAGGAGCAGCTGACCACTTCACCCATCTTAGGCTACCCCCTGGAAGAGGGTGACATGTTCTTGGACACAGACACCAGTGACTTTGGAATCAGCACTGTGCAAAAACAAAAGGACAGTGTTTGCCTATGGGAGCAGGAGATTAACAACCACTGAACAAAATTACTTTACCACTTGGCAAGAGCTGCTGGCAGCAGTAGTATTCACCTCCCACTTCAGATGGTATTTACTGGCCCGGACTTTCATCATTAGGACTGACCATAGTGGTCTCTGTTGGCTGACATGGCTAAAGGAGCCAGAAGGCCAGCTCACCCACCGGCTGGAAAAGCTGGCAGAGAACGACTTTTGGGTAGTTCACTACCCTGAGCGCCAGCAACAGAATGCTGACGCTTTGTCATGCTCTTGTGCCAAGTTGGCCACTGGTTCTAGTGACCATCAGTTGCAGCACAAAGTGACCCAGTGTGACCTGCAAGAGGGTCCAGGCACTAGAACCCCTGAGCTAATGCTAGTGGGGGCAGTGGGGACTGAGTGCAATGGCAATAACCTACCAGGCTCCCCTAAGACAACTCCCATGGGTGAGGAATGTAAGTAGTAATAGTATGCACTTTCTGTCAAGAAGATTTATGACCCTGTCATAAAACATGACCCCATATGATTTATGGCACCTGTCAAGATTTATGGCACCTGTCAAGATTTATGGCACCTGTCAATCTTTCTAGTTTTTCAAAATTCATGGCATCCTGTCATGTGGTGTGAACGCTGAAAGGTGTGAACAGTGGCTCGTCTCTGTTCTCAGAACTCTGAGTGTATCAGTAAACTCTTTTTAGAGATTTTTAGAAAAAACAGTTTCTGTCCAGTTTATAACTGTTGTCTGAAATATATTTATTTAGTCCTACAGTAATTTAGTGGTTTGATTTAGGCATGGGTGTTTATACACAATGAAATAACAGTTGTTGGGTTTCTATATGTACTGGGTTGCTTGCAAGCCAATGCTCATATTATTTTATGTAAAAACTAATTTAAGTTAATGTGAAAATGGTTTAAATGTGGAAAAACACATTGATAATTCCAAAGATCTGGTGACATTCAGTTAGACGAACGAGTGTAAGACATAAGATAAGATGAGATAAATCCTTATTAGCCCCACAAGTGGTAAATTTGCTTGGTCAAGGCAGAAAGTGGGTAGTACAAAGTTAAGAGCAGTAAGATTAAGAAAAAACTATAGAATAGAATATATGTCAGACTTTTAAAAACTTCCTGGTAACCTTTTTAGCTATGCTCGTGTCCAGCCATATGGAACTGCATGATTTACAATATGTCATGACATGTTAAGATATATGGCGTGTCAATCTTATCCTGGTTTGTCAAAATTAATGGTATCCAGTTGTGAGGTGTGAAGGTTAAAGGTGTGATCGCTGGCTATTGTATCCTGTCTATTGTGTGAAGTAAGCTATGGGTTAGACCTGACCTGGGCATTTTACGGCCCTTTGGGTATCCCTGTCCGGCCCGCAGTATGTCAGTCATAAAGACAAATTAATAATGTTGTCAAAAAAGTCGATTCTCAGATACTTCGATATCAATTAGCACTGATATCGATACTTAAATGCCAGTTTTGCATCTGCTGGTTCACGGAAATCGCCGGCAGACTACGACAATTTTCAACAGGCATTGTAGCGGGCAGACCTGCCCCTGGCTACCTGGAGGACCCAATGTTTACATGCCAGCCCGTTCGGGATTTAAAGGTGCGTGCCACTTTTTTTCCTCAGTAGAGAGCCAGGGTGAGCTTTGGGGGAGCTTTGGGGGCGCTTTGGGGGCCTGAGGCTCTTCCCTGGGCTCTCTACCGAGGAAAAAAAAGTGGTATGCACCTTTAAAAAAAAGGCTGTCACAAAGCATTTCCCCCGTAGCTTGTCCAGGGAACAACCTTGCGCCACGAAATTTTACAGGGACCCTCACAAGGCCAGTCGCGAAGCTCTCCTCCGTAGAGAACTGGTGCGACAGCCCCTGATCACAATTTAAATTATTTATTAAAAAGTTAATGTGTTTGTTTTTTCCCCCTGCAGTATCAAAAATAGTATCGCGCATCGAGCACCATCCTTAGTATCGGTTTTTAGTTTGAAATTTCAGTGTCGTGACAAGCCTAGTAGCAACTTATCAAAATATATAATTTATTGCTTTTTACAATGGGAGAAAATTAATATTGAGCAGAACTAAGTTCAAGTTATTGTTGGTTCGGCCCTACAACACAGTTCAGATTTTTCATGTGGCCCTCTGTGGAAATTAATTGCCGAGCCCTTTGTTAGACTATAGGTCCAGGCGTAGCCAATGGTGCCTGAACGTCTAGCTGACTACCCCCAACATAAAGGGCCCGGTTCTTTTATTGATATGCGAGAGCTACACATCTTCTGATAATACAACACACACACACACATACACACAGTTCAATATTACTACCTAATGTTGTGTTTTAAATTTATACCAACTCAAATTTAAATGAATATTAAAATCGATCGCGGAGGTGCTACTGGTCGATCGCGGCGTGACATTAAAACAATATCAGCCGATCATCCATCCCATCACTTGATCGATGTACAGGGCAACCAGTCAGATGACAACTGAATTTTGACCTTTACGTCACCGCTCATGCGTAAAC
>JBBJLS010029337.1:0-14604 GCA_037577275.1 Bryconaethiops microstoma
CACACACACACACACACACACACACACACACACACACACACACACACACACACACACACACACACACACACCCTGTGCCAATACCTTAAACTGCATTCCCTGCCAAACAGTACACTGAGCATCAAAGGCCTTTTGCCCTGAAGACATTTGCATTTACACACACATGAAGATACACACAGACACACAGACACACAGACACTCAAGAACAAACCGCACACACATTTTCTAATATTCCCCATAAGAGGAGGGCATCTGACGAGCGATTACTGCCAAAAAGATCTGCCATCAATTATTAAGCCCAGCTTGCGGCTAGCATCATCACCACGACAACCAGCAGGTGGGGGGTGGGGGGGTGGGGGGCAGCCAAGCATGAATTTTTACATCAAACACACAGATCTTAAGCTTCAGACCATGTATGTGTCTGTTTGTAGATGTGAGATTTTGCCACAAATGCTATGGAGCAAAAAAGACACAAGATTTTCATCCTTCAGTTAAAAGGCCACATAACCTTAATCAATCAAAACATCAATACGCCATTTCATTTTAGCCAGATAACCAATCAGTCTTCATATTAATTAATTAAAGCCAACCTTCAGGACACCAATCTACCTTACCTTAACCTGAGCTACTCTATGAGGATTTTATTATGACTTTATATTTTATATTGCTCCTGTCTGTGTCTCTGTGCAGTTGTACCTTCAGCAATGTTCTCCAGTATCATTGTTTTCTCATTCTGATACTAAACCATATGTACAGACTTTTATTTTTTGACTTTATATTTTATTTTGTTCTTGTCTGTGTGTCTCTGTGGGTTGTTGCATAAGCGATTTTCTCCAGAATCAATTACGTTTTCCAATTCCGATTCAAATGGGCAAGATGGATGACTGCCAAGATGCAATCAACAATTAAGCAGCACCGAAAAATTGTTCAAACAAGAACAAGTGTTAATGTTTACCCATTATATTGTGAAATACTCTAGTATAAGAATGCAGAGTTCCTTGGCAGAAAGGGAAATTCTGAAGCAAGATAGGGCAGACTTGCAGAAAGTTTCTAAATTTCATGCCATTATTTCCTTATACAGCTATTTTCTTTGAAGCCCTAGGCACCAGTAAATGAGATTTCTTTGCTTGTAGATCTCAAACAATGAAATCCACCAGTAGCCATAATTCTGTCTTGTGAGACTATGTGACAGGTTTCTATGGAAATTGTCCAAATTGCCCAAACCAACTTCAAGAAAAGAATATTTTATTTTTGTGTGAGTACAAAATTCCTTTTTGACAACAGCAGCCTATTTTGTACGGTTAAGCAGTTAATGTCAAAGCAGTCTTTTTGGGTCTGACTGTATGTCAAGAGCTCAGTGCCGTTTTCAATGTAACAGCGCATATGCAGCCGTCTCTGGAGACCAATTAGTTATGAGCCGTCATGGAGGAAACATGAGCCATAATGGCTCCACATCTGACCAGTGGCGGTAAACTGGGGGTGTAGATCATGAAGAAACTGGGAGAAACGTGACAGTCAGGGGAAGTTATGAGCCAATAAAGGCTGATTCAAGATGGTGATGTGTTCTTTTCTGTCTTTATACAAACACTTTACTGGCATAAAATACTGCACACAAACCATCATAACAATGGACATACATTTGTAAAACTGTTAATGTAATAGTTCAAACTAATTTTCAATAATATGAATATTTGTTATCACTAAAATACTTCATGGAAAAGCCCTTCAAATAACTGTACACTACCAAAAGTCTTTGCACTCACTGACATTTTCTACCTTTGCATGTTACTCACTTAATGTTTACTAAAAATACATTGAATATCCTTCACTAACAAATACATTTAATGTGTGTTCATCATTTGAGTATATTTATTTTTATTCACCACTATTGACCTACAAAAGCCTCCTTATATAGTTATAATTATAATGTGGATCTCCAGATGAGTGTTAGATATAGTGCTGAAACAGCGAGTGAGTGCATTTAAAGTTAAAGGACAGTCGAGAATTTGTCGTGACAATTTACAATTGTTCACTCAACATCTTTCCAGATTAACAAGAAAACAAAACTGCAGGATACAAGGTAAAAAACGGGAGTTTAAGTGTGTGTTTCTGAAACAAGCATTTGTTTATCAAGCGAAATGCTGGCTTGTCACTAGTAGCAAGCAGTTATCAGCTCTACACACCATACTCTCTGTGATTTGAAATAGCTTGTAGGAGCCCATTCCTAACCCAACCCCAGGTGCAGCCCAGATAAGTTCCTCCCAGGCATTCACAATCATGCTCAGCTAAGATCTGAACCTTAGAAATATTACTGCAGGAAAAAGCAGTGTGTGTGTTTTCTGTATGGCTTTAAACCCGTGGTCGTGTCCCTGTTCACTGACAAAAGCTGTTTACGCTACACTCCAGCTCCACACTTTGATTTTTAAACACAGCCAACAACCTGTTCAGGGTTGCCAGATTAAGTAGCATCCTTAGATTAGCATTTTAGTACGGTCAGTGGGAAATAGTTTGTTTCAGTTATGGTGCATCTATTAGAGCACATGTATTACCAAGTGGTGCAAGCAAGCACAACAAATTGATAATCGTTAACAATACTTATTTCAGTGCAAGTATTGGCACCAATACAAATAGTGCAACACTAGTAAAAATAACAGTAACAGCATGAAGAGTTGTAAAAACAATACCAAAAAAATGTTTTACATGTATTAGTGAAAATTTTATAGAATATTGACATTTTTGGGGTCACGTTTGACAGAATATTCTAAAATGGAAATATCTCAGAGTTGCAGCCAAAAGGCATAGAATTGAGTAGGGATGGGAGGGACACGTCCAGTCTAATATCCAGTGACTACTTAATTGACTCTAGTAATAATTTTAAACAAAGAAAGTAAAAAAAAAACTGTCAATGTGTTTGGAACACAAAGAGTTAACAGTTCTGTTTCTCTACTGCGAGTCCCGTCTTCTAACCCAGTATCATTATCTAAATGGCTGTGCCGTTTCTTGCTAACGTGTGATTGGCTGAAGATGTAACGGTCTTTAAGAAGCTCCAAAGCTCAGTGCAGTATTTGTGTGGATGCAGACACAAAAGAGGACGTCTTTATACTAACCCTGTGCTCCAAAATATGAAACACATTGAGTTTTGTGTCGATTCAGTAAGAGACTAGTGTAGCAGGGTGAACCACGACACCCCGTCCTTGTATTTATGATGTAGAAATAGTTAACAGTACTTACATGTTAGGTGGAACTACACATTTCTACCCCCCCTTAAATGCTTACTTCAATGTTCCAGTCAGGTGACAAATTAAAATAAAGAATTTCTTGTGTTCTGTGATTACGGTACTTCATTATCGGTTACGTGGACGACAGTTCTAGCCTGTAAGTCCCCTTATGCACTATGTATATGTACTTTGATGTTAATGTATGAAAGATGTTAGCGATTGTCCCATGGCTGCAGTTGAGGTACCGCTTTTGTGTCCACATCAATATCAAAATCAAACCTACGCCCCTGGTTGCAGCCCGAAACAGTGAAAAGCTAAGGTGTGTTCTGTCAGAGTAAAGTGGAGATAGGAAGTAGTTCATGCATCAGTCACCTAAATTCTAATGGTCGTGATCTGGGCCTATATTGTTATTGAATATCAAATCAAATCTAAAATCAGATGAGGTACAACTAAGTTATGAACAATGTATTCTATGTTCTAATTTCTAAACATGCTCCTTCTTGCAGAAATGTGGTGCAGCAGCGTCTCATATGATGTAATTGGCCAACATTTTGACATCCTGTTTCCAGGGGTGAAGTCACTTCAGATCCATTATTTATCCCTTCCATCACATATATATCACTCTCTCCCAACAGAAGGTGAGAGAGAAAAAGGCTATTTTTAAATTATCTCAGAAAAGAGATAATTTAAATGTCATATTTACTAGACTAGACTAAGACTAAGAGATACAGAAAGAGAATGTGATCATCTTTCTAGGTTGTACAGCTCTAGAAAGGTTTAACTAGAAACTATTTTCTTCACGATTTATTTTCATTACCAAACCACCCACTCCCCTCTGTCCTGTTGTCCTAATGCATCCAACCCACACTAGAGAAGCTGGTCTGACATCCTGTAAAGCTCTGGCAGAACCTAACAGAACAGCTTTCAGGTTGAAACTGGCATCTTGTAATAAAAATGTGGCAGCTCAACTCTGAATGCTAATATACACTAAAAAAGGGACTCGGAGTCATGAAGGGCTCCCGATATCCAGAGACACTAGGAGTAAAACTTCTTAAAGTAGCTTGTTGTTTATCAAGATGCTCGAGCACACATGCACACTTCTAATATATAGGGTTCTGGCATTTCTAATAAAAAACAAATTTGCAATAATCTGTAAAGACAAAAGAGAAAGAGAAGAAAATACTTCTTCTCTTACTTAATTTGTAAGAAACAAACCACCAAATTTTGTCCTTGAGAACCTGTCTTTCTTTGTATTTGTGAGTGCACGCACACACACAAGCACAAACACACACCCACACACTCTTGCATCGCCACCTCTCGTTCCGCTACCAAAGATCATTTGTTCACCTTCTGTGTAGCTGCACGTGAGGAGAATGTCTATGCCTTATGTGAGAGGGAAAAAAACAAATACAAACAAATGAAAAACAAATGTACAAATACGGTGTGTCTGTGTTCATGTTTGTGCTACTGCTCTGATCCTCCCCCTTTCTCTCTCTGTCTCTATTCTATATTTAGTGCTAGGTCATAGTAGGGGGCTAATTAAAAATACAAGAACAGCCAATGGAGGGTCTGTACTCTTCTGTAGGAGAGCTAGAAAACACAACATAAAACACATGCCTCCCAGTAATCTGTGTGCAATATCTGCCTTTGTTCATCATAAACACACATTCTCATCCAGACATCCTTTTTTACTCTTCCTCTCATCTACTCATTTCTCTAGCCTGTCTCTTTCTTTATCTCTCTCTTTTCAATCAAACTTGTTAGCAAATGGTAAGTGGTCATTGTGATATGGGCCCTAGTGACGCAGAGGGATGCACTGTGTTCTTATTGTCTGATGTGAGCACCCCAACCGATCACAGAAATGTTCACTGGGTGTTTGGGTGAATCAAGACATTCTTCCATTACAACAAATCTAAAATATTTTTGTCAAAACAATGCAGGTTAATCTTTACTACACTGCAAAGTATTTTACTTTTGCAATATTAAGCAATATAATCTCAATACAGAACTTAAGTTTGTTTATTGTACACTCAGGGCCAATTTTAAACCACTATCAAGACCACTAGCTTGAAATGAGAACACTGACTTCCATCCACCATGGACGACGCTGCTCCTCAACTCCACAGAGTTGTGGTCAAACAGAGAAGTAATTTTAGCCACTGACCGACCACATCTTTCCTCCTTAATGCCATCTACAACTCCTCCCCCGTCACACACACATACCCATCAGACTCTATAACTCCTCCCCCTTTCACACACACACAGTCATCAGACTCTATAACTCCTCCCCATCATACACCCACCCATCAGACACTACAACTCCTCCCCATGTCACACACACACACCCATCAGATTCTATAAATCCTCCCCATCACACACCCACCCACCCATCAGACTCTGTAACTCTCCCCCAATTACTTGCAATATCTTTATTATTCTGTGCAATTGTTACATAGTGTTATTATTGCAATATCACTACACGCTATTACATGCAATACCATACTCAGTATAGAGAACAACTCCGAAACACTATCTGTGTTAATAGTAAACTAATTCAGCAGTAGTAGTTTATATTGTTCTTTTCTTTGTGTCTCTGTGCAGTCAGAGCACAGCATAAGCAATTTGCTCCTGGATCAAAGTTTTCTGATTCTGATTTTAAAAATCTAATTAATCTAATTAATACAGTTTAGCACGATTAAAATATCTACCCTGTGTTCAGCTACACAGTGTTCTTTTTAAACTGATGTATACAGTAAGTCAACATTAGCCCTGAAGCTCCGAAGAAAATCTTAAGAAGTATTTTGAATACGAGGCCACTACCGGCTTTTACCGCTCGTCCCCAAAGGCCACTGCAGAGCTTGTTGTGTCTGAACTAATTATCACAACTGATTCAACCAAGCTTGATAATTAGATAATGAGTTTCATTAACTCTCTGGTGCAGAGGGTTTAAATGGCTGTTTATACGCTTTTAACTGTTCTCTGGCAGCCTCTGAACATTAGACATAAGACTAACTTGGCAGAGGAGAAAATGTAAAGACGTTTGGCACAAATTTCCAAGGAGAAAACAGAAACAAATACGCACATAAACTGATGTATTGACTGGACTTACTCTGATGGAATACAAGTTTTTAAAAATCAAAACAGTGGATTTCTCAATCTCAATGCAGTGCTGAACATGCTCAGGCGGGAACCACTGGAGCACACCGAACCCATTAAACACAACAGCGTTCATATTTCGCATACAGTTTACTATGCAGTACATGGGTATGCATGTGTAAATGGCGATGCCATTTCTGCTCTACGGGCCACTTTTGGCTCAAATTAACTGGACATTATTTCCTGAGAGATGCAAAGATTACAAGTAGGTCAGGAAGTGGGAGGTAATTAATAAAACTGTCATTCATATTATTAGCATAATTAGAAAGTATTCCTTTCACCTAATACACTACATGGACAAAAGTATTGTGACACACCTGTTTTTCAGCACAGAGTCCTGACCTCAACCCCATCCAGCACCTTTGGGATGAACTGGAACAGAGATTGTGATCCAGACCTTCTCGTCCAACATCAGTGTCTGAACTCATAAATGCTACAGAATAATGGACACAAATTCCCACAGAAACTCCAGAATCTTGTGGAAAGTCTTCCAAGAAGAGTGGAAGCGGTTAAAGCTGCAAAGGGGGATCAACTCCGTATTAAAGTCTATGTGTCTGAATGCAACCTCATTAAAGTCCCCGTTGGTGTAATGATCAGGCGTCCCAATATTTTTGTCCAGAAAGTGTATAACAACACAACAACCAAAGGGCAACTCTAGATCAGAAAATGGATGATTATTTCCTGAGAGAAATTAACATAACTAGCAATAGAAGAAAGAACGCTTTTTTGCTGGCAGTAAGAAAAAGAGTAGGGTATGTGTACTGATTACAAGCAGGTCAGGAAGTGGGACATAATTAGTAAAATGTTATTCATATTAATATTAACATCATTAGCATGTTCAAGGGAATTATTCCTATCACCCAAAGAGTGGAAGCTGTTACAGCTGCAAAGGGGGACCAACTCCAGATTAAAGTCTATGGATTTGAATGCAATGTCATTATAGTCCCTGTTGGTGTAATGGTCAGGCGTCCCAATACTTTTGTCCATAAAGTGTATAACACAACAACCAAAGGCAACTCTACATGATTAAGAGGACCATAAACTCTCACAACACTTCTGTAAGAACTTCTTCTGAGGTCTTTCAGAACTCAGGAAAAAAGCAACAGCATCTTCTCAGTCAGGAAAAGCCTTCAAAGCAAAAAGCATCTGCCTTTTTTCAAATTCTGCTAGGCCTCCTAGTTCAGCTATGCTCATAATATCTTGAAAGTTTTGCCAATTTGTTATCGTCTTTGATTTCCGCATTTTAACTACCGTGTCAAATACTGTCTGAAGCGGCCCGGAGCTCATTCCAATGTGCCAACTGATCCAACTAAAAAGTGGGTGAAGGAGCAGCTGGATATTACCAAAACGTCAGACTGAATCAGTGTTATAAAATGAAGTAAAACCTCACAAGACACAGGCTAGGAATGCTACAGTGCTTATCCACACATTAAGAGTCCATCTGTCCAGTTCTGCTACGCCTGTACACAAAGTCCTTTCAAGTTATATCATCTGTCTCAAGGCCAAACCCTGGGTCTATGTTTAGGTGGACTATCCACCAAAAAGCAAGAGGTAATGTTGGATAACTGCCTGCAATAACGGTAGTCCTGGCAAGAGCCACTAATTTATGAGCCTTCACTGGCATAGGCAGAAGTTTGGCTGGGACTATAAAAACACTCTTGGTCTGGAGGTGGGGCTGCTGTTCTTTACTTATACTCAAATAATATTCACCTACAAATGATTTAATGTTTTCACCTAGGAGTAGGAAATGTGGAGAAACTGCATTATGATCCACTTTCCCATGTATAGTGAGGGAATTGTCATACTTAAAGACCACCGATCAACTGTGTGCTTCAGTTAAAAAAGCAGATAAATAAATCAATGATTGACTGACTGAACAGTGGCTTTTACGTGCCACAAGAGTTTGGCTTAATGTCAGGAGATGCAAAAAAAAAAACATCAAGTGAAACTGATCCTGTTTAACTGGATGCAGTTGTATATAAAAAAGGCTACAGCACTGATCATTTCTTTTTAAATGTGCTACTCTTTTGCTAAAGCACGTCGGTTCTAATGTGCAAAGCAGAAAAAAAAATTAAATATGACTGACTGTGGATCTTTAAAACGCATCATACAGGCTTCATTATAATAGCCAATCGTAAATACATCCTGAGTTGTCATATCCTTCGAAGGCACTTTGCGAAAGCAGTTATACTGATCAAATAAATGCATTAAAAACGTTCATATGGGAGAAAAAAAACCTATTAATCAGAATCACAATGCTCCTCTGAATCAACTGAGAGGTAGAGAACAAGTTATATATAAAGGTAGAGCCACAAGGTGCATCCTGTCCATTATGAATGAATATTTTTTATTTATAGCAGTAGCATCACTACAGTATCTCTATGTTAAACTTGAACTTAATGTCCTGTTTTTGCCATAAAGCCCAGCCCTGTTATTACAGTTTTGCCATACAGCCCAGCCCTCAGTGTTATTACACTGAGCTCCCAGTCTCCAGCATCTCCTGTCAACAGCTGGTCACTCTGGACACCAGGTCCCACACATGGCAGGTGTTGAGGAGAGAGGATGTTCTGGAGGAAAAAACCTAATTCTAACTACTTGTTGGTGACACCGTGACTTCGAGGAGAATTCAGAGACAGAAGAGAACGCTCTTAAAGAGCAGGGGAGTGAAAACAGAGTGCCGTCAGAGAGAAAAGAGAGATAAATAACAGTAATTTCGCTTCGTTCAGGCCATGTGAGCCCCGATCTCTCCTCCTCCCGGAGGCCGGCCTCCCTGCCTCGCTCGGCGGCTCCTTCGCTTCCTTATTTCGCCTTCAACTCGGTGCTCTCGGGGTTTTTTTAAATTATTTATTTAAAAAAAATAAAGACGAAGTGAACCCTCTTACCTTCGATCGGAGATGAATAACGGCTGTAGTGAAGGATATCGATTAACTCGAGGGAAAAAAACAACAAAACAACAAAAAACTGTCTTTTCACTACTAGTTGAACGGTGTGTGGCACTAGTTCTCTTTCTCCTGGCTGATGGTGAAGGCGTGGTGAACTTTTTTGGGTGCTTTTAGGGTTATTTTCCCCGTTTTTGCCGAAATGCTCCTCTTCTCTGGCATTAATCGTCCGTTACAGAACCGAACGTTTTAAATGTAAAAAGAAGGCGCGAGGGCGTGTGCGCGCGGATCTCCCCCCGGCTGCGTGCGCGTGGAGGAAATGGTGCAGCTGCATGTCTCTGCGTGCTTTTTTGCATCAGATGTTTCTGCCGCTGTAACCGTGCAGTCAGAGAATCCGGGACTAAACCACCTGTTTGTTTAGATGAACAGTTGCCATGTTAAAGACCCCACGGGCTGCAGCGTCCGGGGGTCTCAGACAGCAGCGCGCTGCTCTGGTGGACAAGAGATACCTACCAATTCTCCTCTCGGGGCCTGTAGTACCTCTCTCTCTCTCTCTCTCTCGCTCTCTCTCTCTCTCTCTCGGAGAGAAAGCTCTCTTTCCCTCTCTATTAAATGACAAGGATGTAATTACTCTCTCTCTTTCTCAGTCTCCTGTCAACCATATGACTTGGATGTAGTTATTCTGTCTCTTTCTCTACACCTCTCTCTCTCTCTCTCTCTCTCTCTCTCTGTCTCACCCTGAGTCTCTCTAAGACACAGAGAAAGAGAGAGCTCTCTCTTTCTGTCTTATTATGTCTCTTTCTGTCTCTTTCTCGCGCTATTAAATGACAAGGATGTAATTATTCTCTCACTTTCTCAGTCTCCTGTCAATCATATGACATTGACATAGTCTTTCTTTCCCTACACTCCTCTCTCTCTCTCTCTCTCTCTGTTTCTCTCTCTCTCTCTCTCTCCTTCCCTCTATGGTTGTCAGTCATATGATATGAATGTAATTATTCTCTCTCTCTCTCCCTGTCACTCTCTGTCTCTCCATCTCTTTCTATCTCTCTCTACTGTTGTCAATCATATGGCATGAATGTAATTATTCTCTCTCTTATAAAAGGGCTGGTATTCACAGACTTGTAATGTTGATTTGACTATATTTTTTTCTCTATATATATTTCATGACTTAGTCCTAGATTTTAATTTTCTCTTTCATTTATTGTAACTGTATTGCAGGGACAACTCGGGGCATTTCATTACACAACGTACTTGTATAACTATGTGTGACAAGGAATCTCTCTACTGAAAATCATATGACATGAATATAGTCATATTTTTTAGAATGCATCAGGCCCTTGAAACACACATATAACATGTATAACATATATGGTATGCAAAAAATACTGAATTTTCCACTCATCCCTGAAGTAGTCAATCACCCAAGGCTTCAGTTTAGGGCTGGAGCTACGAGGCTAATGATAAAGACACTACAAGCCAACGGTCATCCAAATTGTGATTCTCAACCCACTCTAACCTCATCCATTCAGGTGGTGCCGACTTGTGAATGTGGTTTAGGACTCTATACAAGTTAAGAAAACCTCACCGGGCTGGTATTCACAAAACAGCCACGATGGGATCTGATCGTGGATCAGATTTCTCTGGAATTATGAGCACCATCATCACAAAAACTGATTCTGGACCAGCACTCCTGGTCCTGAGGTGATTTGTAAAAACAGACCCTGTTGTGCAAAACAGGTACACGCAGCATTTGGCTAAACTGTGTAGTTTTGATATGTTTTGTAACTCACAATAAGTCATAATGTGTCCTAAACCACACCCACCAGATTGCACCACGTTGACGAAGAGTTGGATACGGGTTGAGAAAAGTTTTGGGCTGTATTTAAGGGATAGATCTGTTTTCCTTAGCGTTTGGTATATTTTCTTCACTATGGTACAAGAATGCCCTCAAAAGTACAACATGGTCTCAAGGCCCAACTACCACAAATCAGTTTAATACTAAGAGATAAAGAGAAATAGAGAGAGAGAGAGAAAGAGAGGTCTTGTAAAAATGAATAACTGACTGTTAGGACAAATGTAGGACATGGGCCCTTTAACATTCATTTCATTCTGTTACAGGAGAGATGTTGGACCTCTAACCATCCATGCATCCCTCCATAAAGCCGAAGAAGAACAAGTGATTGAATACGTTTAGAGTCATAATCCCCCACGAGTCAGCTGGAAAGTTATTTTTTGCCTCCCACAGAGGATGAGGTCTTATATAGGTCACGAGTGCGGCAAATGAATTCCCCATTGCATAAGACAATCATAATGACCTTCTGTCTAGAGAAGGCTCTCCGAGCGAGAGAATTACGCTATGGGCTTACGTCATGATTGATTTTCCTGGGTATTTTCGTTTCTGGATTCTGTTGAGGAATGGGACACATTCTGAAAATGACTTTCTAGAACGAGGATTAAATGTAATGTCTAGCAGCACATGGCCGTTCGTTGGATTTATGATCGAAGACATCATCATTGTCAAGTCAAGTTTATTGTACCTTAACTATTGTTTTAATCAGCACACAACCATATTCACGTCAAATTTGATAAATATACTGCGCTATTGTGTACAGTATTATGCTAATTGTGTACTTTTGGGTGCATTTGGGACAACTAAACTCAGAAGTCAAGTCAACATTATTTGTAAAGCACATTTAAAACAGTGTAAACCAAAGTGCCGTGCATCCATATGTGTGTTTCACAGTATCATATTAAAAGTCAAGTCAATTAGAGCTTTACTGTCATCTCAGCCATATACATATAGTACACAGTGAGACGAAAATCGTCCTCCTGGACTATAGGTGCAACGTACACAGACAACACACTCAGACAGGTATGAACTGTAATTAAACATATTATATATATATACACACACACACATTATAGATATAGATATATATATCTCCGAAAGCAAAGATGAATATGAAACAACTAAATCAGTAAAACGAAATAAAACTAAATACTAGCTGGGTTTCCATCTCTGCTGCTCTGTGGGAAAAGAAGAAATGGAAAACACGTGGAGTTTTAGGGACTACATGAAGTTCTCTTGCCACAGTAATTGTTAACTAATAGGAGTTGCTTTTATCGGCAATACATATTATCCAGCATTGCGCTAATTGTGTACTTTTGTGTCTATTTGTCGACGACTAAACTCAGAAGTCAACTTTATTTGTAAAACAGTAAAGTGTAAAGTAAAGTGGCCCTTTATAGTCACACTAGAACACAGCACAGCACACAGTGTGAAATTCTTCTTCTGTATTTAATCCATTCACCAGGTGAAGCAGCGGCCTGCCACCAACGAGGAGCAGTGTGGGGGGACGGTGCCTCACTCAAGGGAACCTCAGTGGTGTCACTAGCAGTGCTGGGATTTGAACCCACAACCTACTGATTGCAGGGGCACCAGCTGCCCCAAAAACCAAAGTGCTGTACATGCGTATCTGTTTGTTTCACAATATAATGTTAAAAGGAAATAGAAATATGAAATAACTAAATAAAAAACTAAATTAGGAGTCGGGCCTACAGCACCGCCACCATGCTCGAGTGTTCCCTGGGAAAAGAGAGTAAAAGAAAACACACGGCGTTTTGAGGGCTGTATGATGTTCTCTAGCCTCAGAGAGCTGAAAGCCACGGGCAGGCCGCTCTAAACCTGCTGGACAATACTGATAAGAGCCCTCCTTCCTCCCGGCACTCGTGCTGCCGCAGGTTCCCGCAGGAGCCTGATCCTGGCCTGCTGCGATAACCGGCCAATCCCAGAGCAGCAGGGGAACGCTTCAGCCTCCAGCTGACAACACTTCCCCGCCTCTGAGAGGGCTGTGGGGAGCGTGGACCACATCAGCACAGGGTTCGGCCGACTGGGAGAAACGCTCTGCGTTTGGAACGCAGCCTTTTGTAGCGCGAGATACCAACTCTCCACTGTAGGCTAATGGGTAGAGATGCAATTACTATTCAACTTTCTTTTTTTACATCATTTTATACTATCAGAGAAAACCAAGTAACTCCAATATTTTAGATTTTTATTGTTGAACATTACAGCAGACACCCTTTACATTATGGGAGACTTTCATGATGAATTCTTTAGACCTGTCCTGCCCGCTCGTGCGTAGTTTTGCTCTGTTTTTGTTCTTTGTGGGTCTGTTTTTGTTCTTGTGTTGCACCATTACACTTCACTTTGTACTGTGTTGAAATGACAATAAACACCTACTTGACTTGACTTGCCTTTTTTTTTCTACATGACTATTTTCTGACATATCTTTGTTCTTTAGTATCAAACAGGTAGCTTTGGTTAGTGTACCTTTAAGACTTCCATATGTAAATTATCACTGTTTAGATTGGCTGCCCTCACACAAAAATCTCCTTTTAATGGACGGAGCTCAACCAAGGTAGATCCATTCTAAAGGGGCTGCCATACGGACTGGGGAGCGCATGAGGAGAACATATTGAAACTTATGCAATGTTTACATCCTTCGTTAAGTAGTGTGATGTTTTGTAGTTACTTCAGTGTGGCGTTATTTCGGCTATTCTTCAGGAGATGGTGTAAACAGGATGGCAGGAAATGCATGCAAGATATTACTTAACAGCAGTCAGACCAGGCCAGATGCAACTAGACAGTAAAATGGAAAAATCAGTTTCATAATATTCGTTATGCTCAGTGATGAGTCACTTGTCAGTCTGACTTTCGTTATTGCTAAATTGTACAGAAAAGCGAAAAAACAATTACACGACAAAATCTGGATCCATCACACTGGGGCCTGTCATGAATGTTTTTGTTGCTACATTCACAATCTACCCCCACAATTCATGAGTAACTGAGTAACTTAATATACTTGAATCCTTGGACCACAGCAAACCTGACATATAGCAATAATAAGTCAAATGTACACTTTATGAGGTATTTTTGTATTGGGGCTCTGCAGCATCACACCAGGGCCCAAACACAAACCAGTACTGAAAGGTTCCTATTTTCATTGGTCTGTGAGTGATGCAAAGTTCTTGAGGTTTCTTTGTTGGTTTTGCTGATGTAAGTGTGTGTGCATGTGTGAATGGCATGTTCTGCCCTCGAGGAAAAAGACCACAGACCTCACATAACCTGGTTTTCACGAGTTTCCTCGTTTCCTCTAAAGCTCCAGGCCTCCACCATCACTCCGAAGTTTTCAACACAACAGCGCAGGACACATAGAACTGTTCTCGACTCTACAGCCCTGTCATATGCAACTGCATAGGTTACAATAACGATGTACCTCCCTCTCTCTCTCTCTCTCTCTCTCTCTCTCTCTCTCTCTCTCTCTCTCTCTCTCTCTCTCTCTCTCTCTCTC
>JBBJLS010029378.1:0-14598 GCA_037577275.1 Bryconaethiops microstoma
CACACACACACACACACACACACACACACACACACACACACACACACACACACACACATATATATATATATGTATATGTATATATAGTATAGTATATGTATGTATAGTATAGTACATATATAGTATAGTACAGTAAACCCCCACTTTAACGCAGATCAGCAGTCATGGTTTCAGTCCATCTCGGTTTTTTTCTGAGAACTGAACTAATAATTGTTGCCTGAAACCCCCGCACCAACACAGAATACCAAAAAATGTATAGTTATCTTTATATGGAAACGTAGCTGAATTTACGTTAATATTTATGTTACCAAAAAATTTGAGTTTTTTTGTAAATTATAGTTTTCTTACTAATTTAGCACTAAAATGCATGAAAACCTATATATTGCAATGAAAAAAAACACTGAACACTAAACATTGAATTTGCAGGGGTTTACTATATATATATAATTGCAAAGACAATTAGAAACGTGCTACTAATCAAATATTAGGTGCTTTAAAAGAGATTTCAAAATATCTTGCATATTTATATTTTTAGACCATCATGATATGGTCTAAAAATACTGCTAAATTATTTTTGGGGACTATCGCCTGCCTGTAGGCGTGCACAATTCTGTAAGTTTCACTTCAAACCACTCAAAATGACATTTAGGAAAATGTCCTAAACAACCAAAATTGTAGTATTTCAGCCAATTGCTCTTGTACACAGTATTTTTATACACACTCATTTTCCTTCTCAGATCCATGCCCTCCAGACTACGTGCAGGTGGATGAGGTGGGTGTGGGAAACTGTTCAGTGACGTGGGCCACTGTGCCATGGGTGGATTACTATGTTGCCTACATGAAGAGAGATGATGGAGCAGAGGAGCAATGTAACACCACCAGTACCGCCTGCTACTACAGCTGCCACTGCAGCTACACCTACATAACTACTGTATTTGCCTACAATGAAGCTGGCCCCAGCCCTCCAGGACCCATTCTCAGCTACACTACTGGTGTGTTTTACAAATCTGTGCACATTCAAACACAGACACCCATATCAAATACATTACTGGCTGAATTTACATACATTTTACTCAAACACAGATACTTACCATGCAATGATATACTCTTCAACTGAATACACAAGACTCAATTCACAATTTAGTTTTCATTTACATGTATGCGTTGGGAAGATCTAGCATGACACACAACTGAATCCTGTTACAGACGTAGGTGAGTACAGTACGTGGCGTCTGTAGGGAGGCCTGCAGGCAGACATACATACAGGTGATGATTTTATTCAAACAAAACAAAACGCAAATTATGTAAATGGGAAAAAACAGAATAACTGGAATTAGAAAATAAAATAAGGGCCGCAATCAGGGTAAACACAGAGCTAGGTAGACAAACATGGGCTGACACATGACAGAGGCCACAAGGCAACAAGAACACATCCAGGAACAGGCAGGGTCAGGGTGGACGGGCAAACAATGACTCACAGACAGGGATCCATAAACCAAGTCAGAATGGAGCCTGGGAATGGGTGGAGACATGTATACTAATAATAATAATAATAATAATAATAACAAAAATATATTTTATTTGTCAGAACCTTTCACAGCTCTCAAGGTCACTTTACAGAAAAACATACATACAAATTTACATACAAAAGACATGTAATTACATATAGATGATAGTGGTATGAGGTGTGAGTAAGTCATGTGGGGTGGGCTAATCTGAACAGATGAGTTTTGAGTAGAGGTCTAAACTTGGGCAGGGATGTTGTGATTCAGAGGCTGAGTAGGAGTGCAGCTAAAGGATCTGAGCCCCATGGTGGACGTACGGGCGTGAGGTGTGGAGAGGAGAGAACCAGAGGACGAGCGGAGACTCCGCGAAGGTGTGCGTATATATCAAGGAAATCAGTGAGATAGGGTGGAGCTGGGTTACGGAGGGCTTCGAATGTTAAAATAAGGATTTAAACTCTAAGCGGAAGTGGATAGGGAGCCAGTGAAGTTGTTTGAGGACAGGAGTGATGTGTGCGTGGAGTTCTGGAAGTGATATGGGCGGCTTAGTTCTGAACCAGTTGACATTTAAGGAGGGTTTTTTGTGGTAGACCGGAAAGCAATGCATTACAGTGCTCAAGGCGGGATGTGACAAGGGCATTGACTAACATGGCGGTGGTAGTGGGGGTGAGTGAGGGATGAAGGCCGTTAATGTTACGGAGGTGGAAGGTGGAAACCAGTCTAAAGTGGAGGAGGGGTACAGAGGTATAGTGGGTTTGGAGGACAAATAGAGCTGGATGCCATCCGCATAGCAGCCGAAATTGATACAGTGTTTCCTGAAAATATTGCCAAGAGCAAGAAGATAGATAATGAAAAGGTAATTTTACACATGTGACACGTGTGTGTGTGACACGTGACTCTTGGTTGGGGTATACGCTGGCGTGCTGTGTCGCCGCTTTCCCTGCCTGGATTTCTGGATTTTTGGATTTTTTAAACCGACGGAAGTTTCCTGTTTTTAATCTGCTGCATCCTTCGTTTTGCTTACCGTTGGTAGCGGCACTCTCTGGCTTCCTTATCTGGCCTCCGGCAGAGCCCCTTAATTGGTGGCGGGCATGGCGTTCATGTATTCTGCTGCTTAATACATACACCCGGCGTGTATATCTGCCATCAAAGAACTCGGACTTCTACGCCGACCCCGCTACATCCACAGGAGCTCCTGGAGAAAGTTTGTTCATCAGTGTCACTTCAACAACTCTACTGTAATGATCCCTGTCCTCTGGTCAACACCCGGCACTTGCCCCTCATGTCATCAGAACACTGACGCACTGGATCTATGTGACAAGCACAGTGCCGCGAGACGGCGGCCCGTTAGGCTTGGCGGAAAATGTGAAGCGCAATCGTTCCGTGGAATAGATCTGTCGGTGATGCGCCCTCTACAGAGACTTGCCGCTCCTACACTGGCAAAATTTGAACTTTTTAATGCTCAGTCTTTGTCAAATAAGGCCTCCTTCATACAGGATCATGTACTTGAAAATGGACTGGATCTCCTATGCCTTACAGGAACATGGCATGAGCCTGAAGTATTTTCAGCTCTTAATGAAGCTTGTCCTCCTGGCTGCTCTTACCTTGAGAAGGCACGCAGCACTGGCCGTGGTGGTGGTCTTGCATCGCCAGGACCTGGAGTTATTCTCCATGCCGCTACCTGTACTGTCATCATTTGAATGCCTTGCATTTAAATGTAAGCCTCCGCTGTCATTAACCGTTCTTCTTATCTACCGCCCTCCTAAACACAATGCAGCCTTCCTTCCAGAAATTCAGGACCTTTTCAGTACACTTTGCCCAATTTCTGACAATATTGTGATGCTCAGAGATTTCAACATTCATGTTGACACTCCTTCATGTCACTCTGCTGCAGAGTTTCTCCATCTGCTTGACCGCTTTAATCTGCAGCAACATGTTGATGCCCCCACACTTTCTAGAAGGCACATGCTAGATCTGGTGATAACAAGGGCTCTAGGGCTATCGGACCATAAAGCCATCCTCATGGAGCTTCCTCTCGTCCACTCATCTCACTGCAAACCAAAGCGACAAATCCATTTTAGATCTAATAAAAATATTGTCCCTGATGCTCTGGACCTTCAGCATGTGCTGTCAGGCTCTATTGCTCTTTCTTCAGTTACTGAAATAGTGGACTTTTACAGTCAGTCTCTGACAGACCTACTAGTCCACTACACCCCCATTAGAACCTGTACAGTCACCTTTTCACGCTCAGCCCCATTGTACACTACTGTGCTACGCAGGATGAAATCAGCTGGGCGTGTCCTTAAACGGCACTTTAAGGTCTCTGGACTGACTGTTCATAAGCAGGCATATAGGGAACATCAAAAGGCCTATGCCAAATCTCTTAAAGGTGCATGGTCCCAGTTTTGTTCTAATATCATAAACAGCAACCCCGGAAATTCCTAGCAGCTTTTCTCCACCATAAATCGCCTACTCAAACCATTTCTTACTCTGATGCTACTGTGGAAAAGTGCAACAATTTCTTACATTTCTTCAGGAATAAAATAGCATCGATCCACTCCCTCCTTTCCAGTCCCTCTAGCCCCTTATCCACTCCTACCATTCTGACTGATCCACTGGCAGGTCTTACCAGACCTCTCTGTTGCCTCTCCACTGCCTCACAGCAGGAGGTGGAGGCTATCATCACAAAGATTAAACCATCCACTTGTGCATTGGACCCACTCCCCACGGCTCTGGTAAAGTCAAATCTTACTACCATCAGCCCTCTTATTACTCAGGTGATAAACCTTTCTATTCAAGCTGGTCATGTTCCACCTGCACTCAAAACTGCTGTCATCAGGCCACTTCTTAAAAAACACACACAAAATCCAGGTGATCTTGCAAATCATAGACCCATTTCTAACCTCCCATTTCTTTCAAAAGTGCTGGAAAAAGTAGTGGCTGTTCAACTCCACAACCATCTCATGCAGAACAGTCTGTATGAAATATTTCAGTCTGGTTTCCGTCAAGGCCACAGTACAGAAACAACGCTGGTCAGAGTGACAAATGCCTTGTTGATGACAGCTGATGCTGGCTCCCCATCCCTTCTCATTCTTGTGGATTTTTCTGCCGCCTTTGACAGTTTTGACCACAACATTTTATTGCACCGCCTACTTACCACCATTGACCTCACTGATTCTGCTTACAACTGGTTCTCCTCCTATCTCACTGGGAGAACTGAGTATGTTGCTTTGGGAAAAGCTAAATCAGAGACTCACAATGTCACCTGTGGGGTCCCCCAGGGCTCAGTGTTAGGACCTTCTCTTTTCACGGATGAAGCTTAACTTTCTTCAGTTAAACAGCAAAAGGCTGACGCCATCCTAGTCAGCGCTCCATACCAGGTTCACACTTCTACCATCACCAGTATTACCTTTTCCAATCATGACATTCCACTATCTTCGGTCATTACCAACCTTGGCACCAACACAAGAACCTCAAGAACACTGCAAAACTTTGACTGTCACTGAGTCTGGAAGATGCAGAAAAGTTGGTCCATGCTTGTGTCTCATCCAGGCTGGACTACTGCAACGCACTCCTCATACCTAGCAAGAATATTCAAGTATATCTCCAGTATATTCAGAACAGCGCTGCTAGGATCCTGAAAATCCAATCACATTACTCCCATTCTCAAAACACTTCATTGGCTCCCTCTTTCACTCCATATTGAATATAAACTATCACTGCTCACTCATCAATGTGTTTACGGAACTGCCCCAACTTACCTCAAGGATCTTCTCACTCCTCAGACATCCTCACACTCCCTTCGTTCCTCCTGTACCTACCTTCTCAAAACCCCAAGGACTAAACTTCACACAATGGGGGATTGGGCTTTTTGTGCGGCTATGGAATGCCCTTCCAGTCCATCTGAGGGTACTGCAGGCTGTGGACACATTTAAATGTGGCCTGAAAACCTACCTTTTTAAAAAGGCCTACTCTTGTTGATTTTATTTGTTGTGATTTTATTTGCTGTTTATTTTATTCTGTAGCACTTTGAGATTGTTTTAATGGAAAGTGCATTAGAAATAAAATTTATTATTATTATGGCTTTTCCTTAAATCTAGAACATTGCATCTAGTATTGCAAGGCCACAATTGTAAGGGAAAAGACTACCATAATTATGGTCAACTATTAGTGCTGAACATTTCGAGACCAAACATGACAAGGATATTTTAAAGAAAAATACACTTATAGATATTATCTTGATCAGACACAAACTATCTTGGCTTTTGAAATGAAAAGGGGTTAACATTGGGATTACACAGCATAGTCCTTTACATAGACACATCGACAAGAATTTAAGCATAAAAGAAATGCATCTTTTCTCTTAGGAACTTGCAGAAATGTCTCTGTCTCTCTTCTTGAGGCATTCAGTAGTGGTAAAGTTTCTGTAGGGGTAAAGTATTAAGCTCAGTTTAAAATTAAATCTATGTGTTTTGGGAGCATATTTGGGGGATATTTAGGGTTTAGACTATAAAACGGGTGCTCTTGGAATGTAACACCTACTGAAGATATAATACCCCTACTGAAGCTATGTATAGATATATAATATATATATGAAACATGCGTTGATATATATATATTTTTTTTTTTTTCATCATGTTCTACATTTTCAACCCTAACTGTACAGTAATGACAAACTGTACAATACAGGTAATTTTTTTATTATTATTCAAAAAACTGATTATTCAAAATATACATGAACTTCACCAAACTTCAATTTCCAGACCTAAATGGTCATACAGAACATTTTGTCATGACTGGGGACATCGACGGTTGGCGGCCGTTAGAGACCACCAGGATTTCTTGTGCTGTGTAATTCCTGAGCACACCGGGTTTGAGTTAGTTTATTATTTGTTTCAGCTGGCGGTGTGCTCAGGAGAAAGCATGTGTGTTTTGTGACTGTTTTATGGGTTTCGGGGTTTCTATATTTAAGTTCTTTAGGGACTGACCACAGTTGTGGGTCCACCATCATATTGTGTTGGTTTTGTTTCCTCTGTCTCCTTTTTGTACAGAGTCTTGGTTCAGACTCTCGTACCTTTTGTTTTGAGTTTATTAAAAAAGAAATTAAGAATGGCTGTCTGCCTAAGTGCCTTCCCTCATTGGGGAGAAGAGGGGAATCGTGACACATTTGTGATTATTTTTCACCATGTTTTACATATTCATATTCTTATTTGTACCAGGAGGGCAAAATATTATTGTTAATTGTACCTATAAGTGTGTACAACATTTTTTCCAGAGTATTTGTTTAAAGCATTTACCTATCAAACCTCAATGATTTCTTTCATAACTATCTTTGCAAGATCGGACATCCAGCACCAAATTGGAAGGGCTATGTGTTCCAATATCATCATATTTTGAACGTTATCTTTTTATACAAATGAACCATTTCATTTGGTGCACCTACATTGTATCTATATTCACTGTCAATTTTATCAGCTCCGCTGACCATACAGATGCACTTTGTAGTTACAATTACAGTATGTAGTCCATTTGTTTCTCTGCATCATTTGTAAGACCCCTGTACACTATTCATCAATGTTCATGACCCCCACAGGAACACCAGTGAACAGGTACTATTTGGTCGTGGATCATTCTCAGAACAGCAGTGATACTGTGGTGTCATGGCAGTGGAATGTGTGTGTGCATGTGTGTGTTCTGCACAGAGTGGATCACACACAGGAACGCTGCCAGAGTTTGCAGCCATTTATCCATACAAGGATCCATCTGATCAAAATGAGAACTAAAATAATACTTTTATAAATATATCCTCACATGTATGTTGGAAATAATTATCACAACAATATTTGTCACATTAAAAATTGTTGGTTAAATGTCTATAACAATAACAACAACAACAACAACAACAATAATAATAATAATAACAATAATAATCATTATTATTATTATTATACATAAATTGATTTTTAAAAATAAATTTATATCAACAATTTCACCCAGGAGTTACATATTTTAAAAACTGCTTATTATCCAAGCTCTCACAGTCATTGGCTGCTGTATAATTCCAATTTTGCACTCCGGCGAACAAGCTCATGCTTCTCAGCAAAGATCGTGCATTACGCAACATATCAGCTCTCCTTTATGCTCTTCATTCTCCATTAACAATTTTTCCATCTTGTCCATCAGTATTGGATGCTTATATTTTACGGCACCTTTAGGCCCCTACCTTCCCCACCCTCTCCTTTGTCCTTTCACCTGCATGGCATATGTTTGGAGTAGGTGAATAAATCATAGAGATGCTGAGCTGGAGATAACGAGGCGATAGGGGATTCTTTGCACCACAGATGCGTGCAGATGCATCGCTTAAGGCCAAATGGAGGAGGACCAAGCCAACCCATGCAAAGACAAACCGTGCCAAGATAGGAGGAGGAATAAGTGCATCATGTTTCTCTGAAGACCTCAAGGCTCTTGGACCTTATTCGAGATCACAATGCTGAATAGAGATCAGCTCAAATTCAGTCTCCAGACTTAAGTCAATGTATGTTAGATCTTTAAAACGACCCAGAAACAGCATGAGGAGAGTGGTATGACCACCAGTTCCATGAATCAGTAAAAAGATGGGAGTGAAAATAATTTCAGTGTTTACTCACTTCCTTCCCGATCCCACATGGTTGTTGTAAAGGCAAGAAAAATTTAGGTAAGAATTTACCAAGACTATGCCATTTTGACACTGATTTCACATACAAAAATTCACATACATAGATACATACATTCACAGACAGTCAAACACACACACAACATTGTTTGACACACATGTTTATGTTAAGTCAATAATGACAACATCAAACAAGTGTATAAACAGTTACATATGTCCTTTATATATCTAACATTTGGAGTATTGGAATGTGGGGCCCATGGAACTTCTTTAACAATGGAGAGGATCCCTGGGTGAAAAGGTCAGCAATACAGAGAATACATTTCTGCACATTTTAATGCACTATTACAGTTTATTTGCTGAATTTCTCACATAAAACCTAAATTGGCACAATATATGTAATTTATGTGTGCATGTGTATATGCGTTCTCAGAGTATGTTACTCTCTAACAACAGGGAAGTAAAAGAGAAAACCTAATCCTTTAACACTTTAGTCAGACAAAAGAATGAGCAAAGTAAATGAAAAGGCATGTCACTCAGTGCCTATGCACTAAACAAGCTATGCACTGAACAAGTTCTATCAGTTATGTTTGATTAAAGTTATGAATTTCTAATGTTATATTAATTCCTAGAAACGAATCAGTATAACCCATCCAGAAATAAAATGTAATAACAAAACAAAGCTTTCAGAGCTTTTTTGAATTAAAATCACATTAGGCTTGTTTCAGTGAGTTTTGGGCTTTCTCTTCATCAGAACAGGAAGATTTATGAAATTCCTATCATTAAGAAAATATACCAGAAAATTTTTGAAAATGTATGCAACTTTGGCTTGCTGTAGAGACAAGGCTCTCAGTCCAAGATGTTGCCTGGCCAGTGGAGAGGACATCGCAAGTGGTGAGTGCGGAAGCGTTAGCTCAGCAGATGGACGGGGTCCATGCTAGGCTAAAAGCTAATGCTAGGCGGTCAGCTATCATTCTTGCCAATATTTGTTCCCTCATCAGTAATCTGGATTACATCAAACTACAGCCAACCACCCATCATGAGTTCAGACTACTGAAACACAGAATGATGTGCTTATGTTTTTACGAAGACAGGGCTTAGTGACAATGCCCAGGACACTGTTAATTCAGGCTCAGATTAGTGGCTTGCTAATATTCCACTCAGACAAGCTTAGAATCAAGGAACAAGCTTGCACATGTACACCAAGTAATAATGGTGTATGAACACTGTGCTAGTCTCTAGTTACCACTGACTGCGGCTTGTGACTGTTGGTGGTAAACCATTTTATTTATTGCACAAATTCACTGTGCTTACAGTCATGGTGTACATTCCACCCAGTGCTCCTGCAAACAGTGTACTGACTGGACTGTTTATTGTTGCTGGAGATTTCAACCATGCAAATTTCAAGTCAGTTCTCCCTAAGTTCCGTCAGTATGTGGGCTTCACTGTGTGGGGGCCAGATGTTCAAGTATGTTTACATTAACATCGTTGTTCATTTTCATGCCTCGGGAGATACGCTGTGGGGGTGTTCTATAACAGCCTCATCCCGTCATGTCTTGCTTCTTTCTGTCACCCCCTGTTCTGTTTCCCTCTCTTCCTGTCATTTCCATTATGTATTTATACCCCTGTCTGAGTGTCTGTGATTTGTGAGCCCACATTGCGGTCAAAAGCACGTGGACATCTGACCATAACATCTATATGGGATTGTTTGACAGCCAAGTCTAAAACCATTAGTATGGAGTTGCCTGTCCTATTGGCAGCTATAACCCCCGTACACTCCTCTAGACAGGATTTTCACAAGAGTTTGGAGTGTGTCTATGGGAATATGTACACATGCAGTCAATGTGTATGCTGTAATACTAACATCACACTTTACTGGAGCTAAGGGATCCTCCACATACCTTTAAAAATAGCCACAGACTATTATCCCTCCTCCACCAAACTTTCCTGCCACTACGCATTCTGATAGATATCCTTCTGGCATCTGAAAAAAAACAGATTCATCCATCAGACCTCAGATAATGAAGCACAATTCATCATTCCAGACAACACATTTTCACTGTTCCAGAGTTCAGTGGAAGCATGCGTTACACAAATCCAGTCAATGCTTGTCGTTGCAAATAATAATCTTAAGCTTGTGTACAGTTACATAATTATGGAAAACCCATTTCATCAAGCTCTTGACATGTTGCTTCCAGTCTGGAATCGCTCAGTAAATGGTTTAATAGAAGATATGTGCAACACACTTCAACACCCTGCTCTGTGAGCTTACGTCGTCCACCTCTTTATGGCTAAACTTATATTTTACAATTATATTGCAGTTGACCAGGGCAAATAGAGTAGGATAGGAATTTCATGAACCCATTTATGTTAAAGGTGGCATCCTATGACAGTGCCACATTTAAAGTTCCATAACATCCTTTCTACAGTGTTCTGCAAATGTTCATATTTTTTAAAAAGAAGCAAGACACAAGAGGATTAGAATGGGAGAGACACAGCTTATGCCCTTACCTCTTTTCATATTTTACCTGTTTCAGGCTCCCAAAGCACTCATAATCCATGAGTCCTGAGAGAGAAACGGGGGGAGGGGGAGAGCTGACAATGTAAACTGTCTCCTCCACACAGATGAGGGCATATTGTCAATTGCCACAGAGACTGATGGAAATTTAATTATCGAATACATTACAAGACAGATGAATGGCATTGTTGTTTGGGCAGATATTGATAGACAGGCGGAGATGAATTGGGCTGAAGTGTTCAGGCCACAGAATGCAGCAAGGAAACAAAGGAATGGAAATGCAACACAACACTTTAAACTCTAAATCAGATATTTCTAAGGAGTTGAAGATTACTCTCATCAGCAATCAGAGAACAGCTATCTTATGCTTCTTTCTTAAAAAGAGAGAGGGAGCTGAGATAGAAGGAAAAGGAATAGGACACTTAGCAAGTCAATATAAATCTATACAGAGCAATGGGGAGATAAGTATGTCAAGCCTGTTAGTAGAAGACATATGAATAAGCAAAGAATAATTACAAGCTTACATTCAAGAAAGGAAAGTTTTCCAGGATCATATTATGTTTTCATAATTAGTGTCACAGTTCAATTTGGACATGAAAAGAAATCCCATTAAGCCCATGTAACATTGCATTTACAACAGTAACAAAAGATCTGGTGAGGATTTTTATCAAAACTGCTTTCAAAGAAGGTGTTACTCACATTAATTAAGTAGATTTAGAGAAAACAAAGATGAGGCTATAAATATGCTACTGCACATAGAGGTAGAGCTATACATGAAATAATGTAAACTGTATAGTTTACACATTCATCTAATATTATAAAATAATAAAAAGTAAACAGTTAACTCTACCAACTGTTTATTTTCAAGGTTCAAGATTCAAAGATGTTCATTATTTGTAACATATTCGTTTAGACAAAGACAGCATGCAGTGAAATGTAATCCTGAGTCACCTCTGAAACAAGGGTTATTGAGTGCAAAAGCTTAGAAAATCAATGAAAAATAAATCGAGAAATATAAGCAAATGTAAACAACATATACTGACTATAATGTATTTTGTGAATACACTGGACAGAATAATAAAGGGAGAGTGCTTTGTGCAAATGGTAAAGTGCTTTATAAATAAAAATGGAGAAAATAGCATTAATGGTATTGAACATATCTGAGTGTAGTGGTATTAATTTAGGAATTAATATTCTAAAATGAAAAGTAGATTATGTGCATCAAAAATAAACAGCAGAATACAATACAAAATTGGAGCATTTATAGTGCATGTTATTAAATGAGACAGTAGGGATTTAAAATTTATAAAATTTACAGTAATAAGAATTCCAGTGAAGTATATCCATCCAAAAGTAGGAGTTGAGAGTTTACGGTTTCAGTATAAAATCAAGCACGGAACCATGCATTGACAGTAGAATTGGCTGTACTGAAGCACTCAGTAACTACAATGACACTGTCATGAGATGCCACACCTGCCAATAGAGGGTATCTAGGAGGAAAAATAAATCAGCCACAAAGTGGTAGAATATACTCATAGAATTACATATCCTTTGTTGCATTGTTCACTAACAAACTGTAGCATCACACCCCTGAATTCTGAATAGTGCCAAGAGTAAAGTTAGTTCAGCCCATGGTCATCTCTTCTTGGAGTAAAAAAACCTATATTCATATTTTTTTTGACCAGGCCTAAAATTCAATGTTGCAGCAAGTCATTCTGCCAGCCCAATTACAATAAGTAGCTACTATTGGGGATCCATTCAAGCACAGTGTGGTTGACAGTTTTGGTCACTTGCCCTAGACCTGAGCTGGAAATCAGTTCTTGTTTACAGTCATGTGTGTGGCCATTAGCTATCCATAATGTGCTTGGGCATTAGCTATCCTCTTCAAAAAATAATTGTTCCCATTGTTATTAAAGCTATTTTGAAATTCTTCTCCAAATACAAATATATATACAATCAGAAAAGGATCAAACTTTATGTCCTTGCATTTCAATGGTTTCATCAGTCACTTAAGTTCATGCATTGTATATACAGCAGTTGGGATGAAGGAGTCCCCTTGGTATTATTCCTGACGCACAAAGTGGTTCAAGAATCTCTGGTTTTAGCCCCGCCAAACTTGTCTTCGAATACACAGTCCAGGGACCACAGAAAGTAATAAAGGACAGATGTCAGATGCTGATACCCGGCCCAATTCCCAAATTGAATATTTTAAGATATGTGAGAGAGGTTAAGGGATGCTTACATAAAACATGTGAGTGCGCCAAACAAGCTTTAAGCTCCTCTCAGTCCTGAGATCTGCTCTTTCTGCCTGTTTTCTGTTCTGTACTTGGTTCAAACAATATGAATAATATAGTTAGTACTCCAGACAGAAAGAAGGCGTGTCACATGAACATGCTTAACATTTTGTTTTTATGTACCTCGACCAGCAAATCACTGTCTCCTCCAGAGCCCAGTGTGGAAGAAGCCAATCCAGTTACCTTCTTAACTGTTCTGTAGATGAGTTCATGCTACATCCTTCTCAGCAGACTGCCCATTTGAAAAATTCTGAGACGCTTGATAAATTCAATTATCTAAGATAAGATAAGATGCCTTTATTGTAAGATGCCCTTATCTCATCTTATCTTACTGACCCAGTTATCAAATGTACAGCAGATGGATTAGTCTTCGCTTACCCTGAGTTGTTTCATGATGTGCTGTCTCAAACTACCATGTTGCAACACGACATTGATTTAGTTAGAGCAAAGCTTGTAAAACATCGTGCTTATCGGGTGAACCCCATTAAATGTAAAACCATGTCAGTAGCCTACCTTACCCAGGAAGGATGACTATGTTGATCATGTAGCCAAATTTGTGAAGGAAATGGGATTTATCAAAAGGATATTAGCAGATACCATTGATGCTGTGTGACTCAAAAACTTCAGAATTTGTAGTTCCAGATTATTTTACCCATTATACTGTAACGGTGTTCAGCATTCAAAACGAGCCTGCAATGCTCCACTGCCTAATTAATATTGTGCTATCCGGTGAATTGTAAAGCTCACTTAGACAATCTTGTTCTTTATTCAGACACCTGGCAGGATCATTTAAATGTTCCAAGTAGAGTTTGTAATTGCTTATCACAAGCAAATTCGACACTTAACCTCGCTACCTTGGAAAATAGATTGGCCAGAGTCAAGTTCATACCATTCAGTTTAAAATACAGGCCAATATGGACTTCACAGTTCCCAGCACCTGACGAGAGCTTCACCGCTTACTGGGGCTTTTGAGTCCCTCACTGTTGTTTGTGTGGTTTGACACCTGTCAGTAATCTTTCAACAGCATAAAGAGTTTACTGTCAGATACACCTGTGTTAGCCACACCTGATTTTACCAAGCCATTTAAAGTAGAAGTGGATTCCAGCTCTGTTGGAGCAGATGCTGGTGTCATCTTTTGTTAACATTTGGTGTGATGAATTGTTATTTCCTGAAGAAATTCAATTAACATCAATTGCCATATTCCACCACTGAAAAAGAAGACCTCACTCGCTACTTTTGGATAAATGTTTTTTATTTTGGATCAAACTCCCATATCAGCAAACCACAATCCCTTAATGCCCTGGTGGCCAACCCGTGGCTCCCGAGCCGCATGCGGCTCTTTGCCTGGTTTCATGCCGCTCTTACGCTGATATTGAAGTCTGCGTTTGTGGGGTTTTTTTATGTGCTGGTTCGCTTCGCTTGAGTTCAATACTAGAGCTGTAATACTCGGATCCTTTTTAGTATTCGGCTCCCACTGAGTCACTCACTAAACTAATCCAGGTGTGTGAGTCACTTGAGTCACTTGAGACAGTATTGCCAAATCGACAGCTGTGAATCAACTGAAGTGTTTGAATCGTCTTTTAAAAGAAAGTAAAATGCCTTGTGATGAGAATGAATCACTTTCAAATAAAA
>JBBJLS010029467.1:0-14591 GCA_037577275.1 Bryconaethiops microstoma
GTGGTTTGCAATCCAAAGCCCTGTACCAGGTTTTCTCCCTGTTGAAACACACCCACTTCACCTCAGGAAGTTTGTTAATTGGTTCACTAGTGGTGTCAGGTGTTTTTTGAACAGGCAGAAACACTAAAATGTAAAAGGCCGTGGTACCAAAACTGAAAACCACTGAGCCCATTCATCACTGGTCAGTTTCTGACCACATGTTATTTGGATGATAGACCACACAGCAGTGACACTGTGGCATGGGAGTAGTATGACAGTGCGTGCGTCTATTTGTGTGTGTGTGTGTGTGTGTGTGTGTGTGTGTGTGTATCTGTGTATCACTGGTAGTGTATTAGGCCTAGCAGTCTTGCTGTGATTTTTATACAAAATTAGATTAAGGGTGGTCCACTACCCTAAAATCTCCAGCAAAGATCAGTTCTGCAGTCATAAATTGACCATTAACGACCAATAAAAGACACCATACATTAATTAACAGGCAAGTACGTTCTTCTAACTGCCCACTTTATTAGAAACCAAAGATATGTATTTTAACAATAAAACATATAATGGCAATATATAATATATATAATACATTACTATATTCAACTATGTTTACTCTCTTGAATATGGAAATCATTAAGTATTGCATTTGCATCAGGAGGTTACATCAGGCATCTAGTGGTTAATATGATTAAAATATTCCTGCCATCCACAATTTTTCAAATTTGCAGCCAAGGGAACATTTCTTTGGGTTGAGTGAGACGTGAATTAAGATAATTTATTCATTAAGCTAGATCAAATCAATAAATGCATGAAAAGCATCACAGCTGTCATGTAATAGTTGGAATATAAAACAGTGCATCCGAGGACAGAGTAAGTAAAGAGGCATCCACATGAAAGTCAAGTGCTCTGAATAAGGATGAAGAAGGTGCCCTTCACTGTGGAATGGTGGCCCTTTTCAATGACAGGTCTAAGACATGAAGAGGAAAATAAACTTGGATGAAAACGTTCTGTTCACTAATGTTTTAGTTTACAACTTCTTAATCCAGCACTCCTCCTTCACGGTCTCTTTTTCAGCTCATTGAATTTGCTAAAACAAGCAAAGTATTCTGAACTGCAAGCAGAGGACACAGGTTCACAGTCACAGGCAGACCAGTCATAGCTTAACCAATTCACCAAATACAGTCTAACCAATCACATATTAACCAATCATAGACTAACCAATCACAGATTAACCAATCACAGATTAACCATATACAGGCTAACCAATTAAAGATGAACAAAATACAGTCTTGAACAATCACAGATATGGGGAGCCGTTTGTAAAATCATCTTAACAATTTTAGAGGTGTCAATTTTTCACCATTTAGCACAATTTTCTCACATTTAGAGATAGATATGTTCAAAAACAGTGTTAAATTTAGTCAATTTTAACTTGCTGTATAAATGTTAAATCTAAATCTAAATGTGAAATCTAAATCTCAAATATCTTACCTTTTCCGTTTCAGTTCCTCCAACTGGAAAGACATATACTGTAATTTTAGGGACATTGGCATATGTGAGAAGAAAATGTCTCAGTGCCAGAAGTAATGGAGAAAAATCTTCCACTTCTTCCCCATTCCTTTCTTCTCAGAGTGTCTGGAAACAGAACATGTCTGTAGAGCTGTGGCCTAAAATGAAACCCCTCTTCAAGCTCAATGCAAAAAAGGAAATAAATATTTAAAGGTTTGTAGAAGTTTATATAAAAGTTAAACTCTACTTGAAATTTTAAATCTTTCTTGTTTTCTTGAATGTATTCTAGTAGTAAACATCTAACATCTTAAATGTGGTTTTGCTAGCAGAAAAATAAGTGGCTAAACAATTTGCATAGATATGTGTGAATATATATTGATATCTTGAGACCTCGTCTCCTTCTGTGCATTGATGTCCTCTACAACAGCGTGGTGGCTGTTAAATAAAGCAATATTAGTCATATTTCCATTTTTCCCCTAATAAATACTTTCTGTTGGGACCTATAAGGCATTTTAAACTGGTTTGTGACACGTCACAAAAGGGTAAATGGCGTTTACTTAGATCTGTTTGCTCAGCTTTGGCGCGAACAGGTCACTGGGATCAGTCTGGACTCCTTATAATGGGCAACAATCCTCATGCACTATGTGAGAGCCTGATCGGAAAGAAGACCACCTTGCAGATTACGGCAAGGAAATACAAAAGGTCTTTAAAATGAGCCAAAAATATTCCACTGTATAAAAATCTATACTGTGACACATATTGCATTGTGTGTTTTTTCTTTTTTCCCTCTTTTTTGTGTAGCATATACATATATATACATATATATATACACAAACATATATACACACACACACATATATATATATATATATATATATATATATATGCTACATGTCAGTATGCTACATCCTTTGAAGGTGTGATGTGGTATCTGGCACCAATATGTTCCCACATATCACAAATACTCAATTGGATTTAGATCTGAGGGCTCTGGAGGTCAACACCTTGAGCTCTTTGTTCAAACTACTCCTGAACAATGTTTACAATGTTAGGGAATACCATTACCTTAAAGAGGTGTACTTGCTCTGCAATAATTTTTTATTAGTTGGCACCTGTCCACCTCTGCCAGCGTGTGTTTTTCCCCAGAGTGCATCCTGGTACCACCACTTATTAGGAAAAGTGATATACATGCACCTGGCAACCCACATGATGTAAAGGAAATCATCTTGTTCCATTTGTCCATGGTATAAATTCCGATGCTCTCCTGACTATTGGAGACACTTTGGGCAGTGGATGGATTCCATTAGCAAGTATTTAGTATTACCAAGCACTGTAAGATTTAAGTGCACCAGAACATAAATTAGAAAGGTTAAATTGTGTCCGTCACTGTTTTTCAGAATGATTACTTTGCAGAGAGTTCACTAAGGTCCGTTTCTTGGGAAGTCTGAAGGCCTCTGCAGAACAATTGTTGTTCACATTTTCATTCTCATCAAAGATAAATGGAGGTTTTGTTTGATTCTACATGTGATTCTGTATAACTGTAGATGTTTGAGTGTGTGAGTGCAGAAAAGTGCACTACTTAGTTTGTAGTGAGTGTGAAGCTGTAACAAGCATCAGTTCATACTCTTAAAAGAAAAAAAACCAATGTTTGATTTGTGCGTCTGTTCACATTTCAACATTTATGTGAGTGCAGAACAGTTCACTGTATTAATTCATATAAGCTAAGAACATGAGATAGATTAACAAGATATCATCATTCATTTTCTGTAACTGCTTATTGGAGTCACGGGTACCTGGGGCCTATGGGCATGAGGGATGGACTCACCCGCAACAGGGCACCAGTCCACTGCAGGACATACACTCACACAATTCACTCACACCTACGGTAAATTTCAAATTCCTAATTCACATGTATTTGGACTGTGGGAGAAACTGGAGACCCCAGAGAAAGTCCACACCACCACAAGGACAACATACAAACTGCAGATGCACAAGGCCAGGACCTGGATTCAAACCCCCAACCCTGGAGGTGTGAGGTAACAGCGCAACCCACTGCACCACCTAACAAGACAACTAATTCCTGAAATTAATCACTTTGATGATTACTGTTCTGTTTCAAGTGGCTTTTCTTTATTTGTAAGACAGGTCATAAAAAAAGTTGCAGCCCAGGAGTTCATAATGGTGTATGAATCAGAATCAGACACACAGAGACACAGAGACAAGTATAATATAAAATATAAAGTAAGTACAAAGAAATAAGTACAAAGAAATCTTAATATGAAATACACTATGGCATATACACAAATACTGGGGTATAAATGCTATATATAAGTAACTTTCAGTCAAGTGAATTACAAGTAACACAAATAGTAATAGAAAAAACGGGGCGATGCTGGGCAGGACGTTGCAATCACAGAATTTCTGTCCTTATAAATCTAAAGTAGTGATGCAGGATTATGTTGCAGTCAGTTTGGACTCTTGCTTAAAAATAAAAAGATTGTCATGAGGTTTTCTATTTTTGACAAATTTTTTTAATGGATATTTAACAGTGGACTTTGGCCTCAGGTTTTTGTTTTACTCTAAGTGAGCTGATGAAAATGTCTTCCGGATAAATAAAATTGGAAAGTAAAATAAACAAATAATTTAATAATAAATCCTTCAAATTGCTATTGACATATTCCATAGCAGTATCTTGATTAGAGCTGTCTAGAAGAGGGTGACCAGACTTTACTGCTGTCATCTCATGTTCTGCAATTAAGAAACTACACCTGGATTCAGTTTCAGAGCTGAAGTTGATATTGGTTTGTAGGATTATGGTTGAAATGTGAACTAAATTTGGAGTCTATTAATGTTCCATTTATTTCTCTTACGATTGTTTGTTTGGCTTCTTCACTACTTTTATAGAGTGTCCTATAGAACATTAAATAAAACTTCTACATGTTCCAACACCTATTTTAAGTGGCAGATTTTCCTGGCAATACTTGTTTAAAGTTCTTTCATGTAAAACTGAAAGGAACTTTCGGTTCTTTTCAGAGCTGAGTGATGTCCAAGTGAGCTCTTGATATCACCGTTAGATTTTATTAATCTTTGATGGACAGCTTTCATAAATAAAATTGTAAATAACAAAATGATATGTGAAACTGTGCTCGCACCATTGCGCACATCCTGTTTTAGCCTCCTTTACCCACAAGAGAGAGAAACAGGCCCAGAGTCACATGATCTCCAGAATAACCTGACTGACAGACACTTGGTGGCTTCCAATTGTATGTAACACTCATCAGGACGATGGAGGAGATTGAGACGGATGCAGATTCTGAGGGCATCTACATGAACATAGACGATATTGAAAAAAAGGACAATGAAAGTGGAGCTGGTGTCAGAGTCTACCAGAACTCAGTGCAAAAAGCAGGTAAACACGACTTTACAGATCAATTTATAACATTCATTCATTCACTCTCTGAATTGCTTATCCTTAACCAGGGTTCCAGAGGGTGTAATTTAATAGAAGTTAACAGAAAGAGATTTTATTCAGAATCCTTTTGGAGCATTTCTATTGGTCTATTCATCATAAAATGTTACACAGTGTAAAGTGCTGTTGCTAAATGTTCAAACCACGTAGAAAAATGCACAGCGATTATACAGAAAAAGAAACGAATAAAGTGCGTTATTCAGGTGTTGTATGGGTTTGATTTTTAAGAACAAAAATCTCAGTTCTCAAATCAGTGCATTCTGGAATATGCAAATAAGTATTTTCAATTTAAATGAATTACAATGAACTGGAAAAAAAAAGATTTTTAACATAATTAACATTACTGAGTGGTGTCAGTTTCTTATGAATTCTTCAAACGCCGTGCAAGGTTTCTCTTGTGGAAAAAAAAATAGTGATCATAGCATTGCTGTTAGAAATAGCAGATCTGTAACTATAAGGATGGGAATCAGTATGGGGCCGATAACCAGCATTTCCTGCTGAGGCGAAATCTGTTCCAGTTCTCTAACAAGTCTAGTCTGAGCTAGCACACACTCACACTATGTGGTATAATGTAGTGTCTCCAAATCTAAGATTAAAGGAGAAGCCAGAAACATTTTAAACTTAAATTAGGCAGTATTTTTTCTTAAAAATTTTGGATCATTTTTCAGAAAATAAAAAGAACTACTAAAAGGAAATACAAAGTTTTAATAATGACACAGTGACTGTCACAATTGGATGATTCAATATAATCTGTCATGGTTTTTGAAAACGCAGCATCGCTCAGCATTCTAGTTGTAGAGAAGTAGAGAAGAGAAAGAGGTAGTGGTGATACTTTTAGGGGTCTACTTTCATGTTTCAATTTAGCAGACACATCATTTAAAAATTTCTGACAAAGCAGTAGTGGAAGTCTAACCATGTTGCTATTATGACTCTTGCAGGTTTTGAGGCTGCTTCTGTGAGAGGCCAGGTGTGCTCTGGTAATCCAGCTTCTGTGTGTCTGGGGCTGCTGTGTGTTCTCCTGCTGGCTGTTATCATGGGCCTGAGTATAAAACATATCGCAGAGAGAGAGAAGTTATGTAGCGGTTATACTAATATAAGTAAGGAGAGAGACCAGTTACAGAGCAGTTACATCAATGTAAGTAAAGAAAGAGACCAGTTACAGCGCAGTTATAATGATATATCAATGCAGAGAAAGCAGCTACAGAGCAGGTATGATAGCATAACGAAGGAGAGAGACCACTTATCAGGCACTAACAGAAACCTGACTTTAGAGAAAAACAATTTAAAGACCAGCTGTGAAGCCCTGACCTTGGAAAGAGATGCATATCATAGAAAGATCACAGAGATGAGTGAGTTCTACCTCATAAAAGACCATTGGAGACATAAATATACCAACTGTGAGCTCCAAAGCAGAAGCTGTATGTGACAGCATATCTTTACCATTTTTTCCTTCCAGAGGTAGGTTGCCCTGGTGGATGGACAAGGTTCATGACCAGCTGTTACTACATTTCCTCTATTTCTAACACCTGGGATCAGAGCAGGCAGGACTGCAGAGGAAAGGGAGCAGACTTGATTATCATCAACAGCAGTGAAGAACAGGTGAGAGATGAATAAAGAAAAGGCCACCACTTACAGATATCACACATGTGGGTAATTCACTTGTGAGCAGTTCAAGACAGTTCTTGTTTTATCATCAGAAATTTGTTTCTGGGCTTGGGAAAAAATTGTGGATTGGTCTGACTGACCGTGACATGGAGGGCTCTTGGAAATGGGTGGATGACACGTCCCTTGTCTCTGGGTATGGAACAATCAAAGTTTTTTGGCTAGTAAAATTTATCTTTTCTTGGTTACGTAACCCAAAAGAGTGTGTGACTGTGATTTTATCATGGGTATGAACATTTTTTGGTGATAGAATCACTGTAACACAAGTTTATTATGGCTTTTATAAACCAGTGAACAGCGAAATAGATTATGAAATCCATTATTATTCAATAAGCAATGTTGTTTTTAATACCATTTGTGATAAACTGTTCTTCCAACAAGTTAAACGCAAGACTGCATACATTGTTCACTGCAGTCATTTAAGGGACTTTAAATATTTGTCATATAATTATGAGCATACCACAATACAGCAATGTTTAATGCAGAAACTGTGTTTCTTGCTTAACGATTTACCACCACAATGGCAATGTGAGAATTCCTTTTCCCACACCATCATATTTGGACCGCATGGACTGGGGAGTGGACGGTACATTTTGAAATTTTAACAGTGTTTATATACAATAAACCCTTTGATTTTAAAATAGCAAAAAATGTGATTTTCCATTATATTTGCCTTCGAACAACCACTTTTTAAACAGCACTGCATTGTCAGTAAAAGAGGCTTTTTTGGTTCACTGTTAGTTTGAATTTGTGTGTTTTCGTAGGTATTGGCGACATGGTGAGCCGAATAATGGTGGGAATATCTGGATGTATAAAGAGGACTGTGGTGAGGTAGCTCTCACAGTGACCCATTATCCAACTGGAACGATATCCCCTGCAACAGTCGCCTTTTTTGGATATGTGAGAAGCAGACCAGTTGCACATTCGATTAAAGGACCAAAGACGTATTTTTCTTCCAATGCTGTTGCTTTTCTTCTTCATCCCTCTCCTGTGCTCCTTTGTAAAAATATTTTTTGATGTTTCAGGCTACTAATGAAAGACAACTCTGAACCCTGAAGAGTTATCCTACTCAGTATTGTTCTCAGGAGACCTAATAGTTCATCTAAAATGCAAGAGACATGTAAAGATATTAGTATATAGTTGTGAATAAATAAAATTTTTGTGTGTATTTTATCTGTAAGAATCCGATTCAAAAAGTTATAACTTCAAAAGATTATGTGTTATGTATTGATTATGTATTGAGCAGAAGATTCCACAAACTGTGTATGTATTTAAATTCATGCTGGCAAGATGGAAAATTCTACAGACACGGAACAAAATCAAGTAGTTTATTTATATCATAGTATTATATAATTAATATAATTAATTAACATAATTCTTTTACTACATTGGTTTCTGGAATTTCTCATATTTTCAAGTAGTGATGGCAGAATGAGGCTTCCTGAACCAATGTGGTTTTACCCCGTCTCATTTAACCATGTTCACTGTGACACCTGCTGTGTAAAGGAATATATGACAGACAAATCAATTCATTCTTTTCCACGTGTAAAGAAAAATGGAATGTCTGTGTATAAAATAAACTATTTATGCCACTCTGTGTGAACCATTGAACACAAGTGTGTGTTTGGGTGGAACTTTTCATTACTAGTTGGCTTTTGATGATGGTGAACACCCAAAATGAATAAACTGATGATGAACATCAAGACAGACACGGAGTGCAAGAGTGCTTATGGAAATGCTTATGGAGTGCAAAACAGTAAACTGCAACAGGACAGTATGGGGAAAGGGGAGAATCAAATTTATACTGGTTCTTATTCAGAAACAGAAGCTTTTGATCTGTGTTGAGGTTGAGAATATTGAAGATCAAATTTCCAATTTTTACCTGATTTTTCAGGTAACACTTGTACTGGCATATTTTTACATTACCTCTTTATGTGCAATAGTATAACCGACCTAAACTCACTCAGTCCTTGCATAATACACTGTACGAGATTAGGTGAATTTCCAAAACTCATTCAGTCCACTCGCACGTTTACAGAAGCATGTTTACAATTTTTATGCAGTTAGCTGTCATTGACTGTGTCATACACTGTGTCATGTAGTAGGACATACATATTAAACTTGTAGATAATTTTGTGACATTGTATATCGATTTTCTTAAAAATTGTTTTCATTATATTTTTTAAACAAATTTGCCCATACTAAAATGTGCAGGAATTGCGCTTTAGAAACAGGCATTGAAAAATGACAACTAACTGTAAAATTTCAATTAAAAAAAGTAATTCCTCTAAGAATTGCTTTCCAATAGGTAAAACAAGTAAAACACGATTTTCTGGGAAAAAAATGCTTCTGGACTGAGTTTTGGAAATTTGCTCTTCAATTCCTTTTCTTTGAAAAATCTCTCCAGTCTAAGAGAACCTTTCACATAGCACTGATTATGCTGGAGTACATAAAAATGTCAGTGCCAGCTGATACTGGTGCTTTTCTTTGTTCTGGTAAATAAGTGTTTTTTCATGTCTTGCCAGGTTTACTTCTGACAAGTAGTGGTGAACTTCAATGGTGACATCTCAATTCAACTGAAAGAGCTATACTACTACTACTACTACTACTACTACTACTACTACTACCACCACTAACAATAACAAGAATAATAATAATGATAACTAATTAAAAAAAAATAAAAAATACTACTGACTATAATATATAGGACACTAGAACAATTCCAACTATATATAATGTAATACAATGTAATACAATATATTATATATTCTTTTTATACTAATATTAACTCCAACAACATTGACACGAACGGCAACAAAAAACTGAAATAATATATAATGCAACGATACTGAATAAGTGGATTGTCACGCGGGAACTGCGTCAAGGAAGAAGGTAAGAGGCACCACTGCAGATTTCCATGGCGTAAGGGTTTATTAATGATAGCAACAAACAAAAAGTCAAACGGGCATGGGTACAAAGGATGGTGAAATGAGGAGTCGAGGGGGTCTAGGGAACAGTATGGTCCCATGACGCAAACTAAGGAGGGGTGAACTTAAATATACTGGAGGGAGCGTCATGGGCCAATGACCGGTGGGTTTCTGATTAAGGTGAAACATCTAGCCGGCCGAACCTGATTAATCTAATGCCGGCTAGATGAGACTGCACCTGAGGGTCCGGTGCAGAGTCCGCTGGCGCCCTCCAGCGGGCGCCGACCTGAACTATGACACGGACAGATATAAGATATAACTTCCAGAAACCAATGTAGTAAAATTACAACACGATGTAAATAAACTACTTTATTTCGTTCCGTGTTCCATCTTGCCGCCATGATGTGGAAAACATACACAGTTTGTGGAATCGATGTATCTTCTGCTCAGTACATGATGTCTGTGACGTATTTTTCACAGTAGAATCACGGATGTCAATTTGTATGAGTAATGAAGAAACCACAACCGTAAAATTACACTTCATATCTTTTAAGTCGTAACTTTTTTGAATTCATGTTCTGACAGATAAAATACACACTACATATTTTATATGTGGTTTGACTTGTACAAGAGTTTACAAAATTTTCATTTATTCACTCCTATATAACAGTGATGGACAGTAACGAAGTAGATTTACTTGAGTACTGTACTTATGTAGAGTTTTTGAGTATTTGTACTTCACTTGAGTAGTATTTTTTTTAAACTTATGACTTTCACTTCACTACATTTGAAAGACAAATATCGTACTTTTCACTTCACTACATTTCTATCCTTACTTTTAATTCTGAAAGTGGATGTTTTCCCCCCTCTTCTAAAACGTGATTGTTTTATTCCTGGGTGACCGACTATAAGTATCAGTAGAGTAACGTCACGTTACGTCTGAAACACCTCTGGAGCTGACGATATTCCAAAGGGCAGCCGCAGGAACCTGTATCTTCTTATAGGTGTGTTAAACGTGCAGAGCTTTGAGCTTTTCTCATCTAGTTTTATCTGCCAAAATCCTTGATTAGTATCTAGCACTGAAAAATACTTTGCTCTTGGCATTCGTGAAACAACTTCGTCCACAGTTAGCAGTGGATAGTGTTCTCGCCAAATCGCTTGATTTAGATCTTTTGGATCCATAAAAATGCGAATTTTCTGTGGTTTGACCACAGTTTCCATGCTGCTGACCCACTCTGTGGGCTCCGTTTGTCTCGCTATTACGCCCATTTTTTCCATATGTTGTAGTTCTTTAATTACTCTGTCCCTGATTGCTACGGGGATTCTCCTTGGAGCGTGCACAATGGGTGGTACGGTGTAGTCAATCTGAATACGGTGCTCACCTGGCAAGCAACCCAATCCTTTAAAGAGATCTTCATACTCCTTAATCCTCATACTCCTTTTTCTACCTCGTGCATTCTCTTTATTAAGCCCAGATGTGCATAAGTGGTTCCTCCCATTATAGCTGGAACCTCTTCTTTCATGATTTCAAACTCAATGTTATATTTTCTGCTCTTATACTCACATATTAGTGTTTTCTTACTTTGTGGCCAAAGAATGCAACAAGTTTACTATGACTAACCCTGAGTCTGCCTGTAGTAGTGAGTGCTTTAAGAGTTTTAACTGACATTGCATTGCAGTCTGCAATCTCTTTTAAATTTATTCTCAGTTTTTCAGTCCACGTTTCTTCCACCGCTTCTTCCTCTGATGTTTCAATTATTTCAGAGTATTTTCCCATGCTCCAAGTTGACTGTTCCAGTGAACAAGTCCCTTTCAACTTCATTCTGCTTGACTGTATGGACTTTCTTTCTGGTGTCTTTGTGATGTACACATCTTAGCAAAATGTTTTTTCTTTTGGCAAACTCTACATGTTTGACCCACTGCAGGACATTTGTTTGTTACGTGTTTAAAACCACATCTGCTGCAACGTATTTCCTTTTGTTCAGCCTTTTTTGGATTAGTCTTAGACCTGTTATTTTTTGGCCTCACTGTTCTTATTCTATTTACTCCTGCCTCTTCGGTCAGTATTTTGACTTGGTTAGTTGTGATCTCGCTTGCACGGCAAATATCAAAAGCCTGTTGTAATGTCAGATCTGCTTCTCTTAACAGTCTGCCTCTCACCTGATCATTAGTTATACCACATACAATTCTATCATGTACCAGGGAGTCATGCAAATGTCCTAACTCACAGTCCTTTTTCATATCTGTGACATATGCCTCAGTAGACTTTGATGGGTTCTGAGCTCGTGTGAAGAAGAGGTGCCGTATGGAAGGTAGGTTTTTTCTCAAATTCGGTGGGGGCTGAAACTGCGCCATACTCATCTTCTGCCCTTCACTTCTGACACCATGTGATATAATAAACTGGACAACCGATGTTATGTTTTAGAGATGTTTAATGAACACTTGCTTGTGCCTACAACTACAGCATGCCTGCATTCAGAGCCACACGAACGTAACCACTTCCGCCTTACGTCATCTAATACGGATACCTTCATGGCTCAAAATCCTATTACATTACACGGTCTATGTCCTTCTGTCCTAGTCTACTCGTGTTCCTAGTTTCATGTCTGGCCCTCGTGCCAGTTTCTGTGCAGTTCTGTTTTGTATTAATAAAGTCACCTCTTCATTGAAGTCTGCGCCTGTGCC
The DNA here is from genome assembly GCA_037577275.1 of Bryconaethiops microstoma. Taxonomy (NCBI): domain Eukaryota; kingdom Metazoa; phylum Chordata; class Actinopteri; order Characiformes; family Alestidae; genus Bryconaethiops; species Bryconaethiops microstoma. Next base: position 12,235 of record JBBJLS010029467.1, read on the forward strand.
TCCAATTCTCTGTCCGAACAGGACTGGTTTGTGACTGAATGTTCCACCCGGCAAGGCACAGCAGACTTTGCCAGCGTCACCTCTCGATTGCACCGGACTTGACGAGTCCAAGTGGGCGGCCCCCGCAATGGCGATAACACCACGTTCAGCTCCAGCACGCCCTCCAGCATCTCCAGCACACCGTCTAATTCCTCCGGTGAGTCGTCAGCTCCCTGGCTATTCTTCATCCGGCAGGGAGCTCGCTCAGAAAAGGAATACACGGCGGAATTCCACACCCTGACGGCCCAGGCTTGGTGGAGTGACTCGGTTCTCCGAACCACGTACTACGAGGTGTTAACTCCCCGCCTGCAAGAAGAGTTGGCCGTCCGTGTAATGCTTCCCGAGATGCTGAAGGGCATGATACAGCTCAGCCTCCCCGTTGAGCTTTGTCTTAACGGCCAATCAACTCAACCCAGTCCAACTCCGATCAACTCGGCTCAGCCCAACTCAATTAAACTCAGCCCAGCTCCACTCAGCTCAGTCCAAGTCAGCTCAGCCCAACTCATCCAGCACGCAACTCATCATGGCAAGCGACTTCAGCACTCGGCTCAACTCCATCCAAGACTTCAACCCACAGCCTGACGTTTCCCGTGGCTCTCTCTGCGGCCCCGACCAACTTAGCTCCAGTCGGCCCAACACAGCTCAGCCCAACCCAGTTTATCCCTACGCAGCTCCGTTCTGCTCAACTCATGTCAGTCCAGCTCAGGTCACCTTGATCCGATTCAGTTCAGCCCAGCAGCCGTCTCGGCGGCTCGTGTCCCTAGTTTTATGTCCGGCCCTCGTGCCAGTTTCTGTTCAGTTCTTTCTGTTTTGTATTAATAAAGTCACCTCTTGATGGAAGTCTGCGCCTGTGCCTCTAATTCTCTGTCCAAACAGTACCGGTTTGTGACAGATACTGAGTATAATCCACTACTCTTCTGAATAAATCCAGTCTCGGCCCTAAATGTTACTGTGCCCGTGGAATGAACTAAAAAAACCAAACCAAAACAATGAGCACACAATACCAGGTGACAGCCTGTGACTGCCCAATCACTGTTGTCTAGCTAACAGTGAAAGTTTAACATATTATATGCATTAATTGCTCTGTCTCTACAGTTAGGGGCCAGGTTAATGGAGTGTCTGTTTGAAATGGTAGCTATTTATTAAATCTTGCAGGACTGATGTTACTCTGTGTTTGAATATATTCACCTTTTAAATTATTTTAGTTATTGTAAAACTATAACAGGGTATATGTTGTGTGTGTGTGTGTGTGTGTGTGTGTGTATAGGAATGTGTATATGTATTTTATACATGTATATGTATATATGCTTTTATACAATTTGTTGTCTCCCCTATAGTATATTTATAGATGTATAGTTTAATTGTAATCCCCCCCCCCTTTTTTTTTTATTTTTTACCCTCACTGTCTGAGTGTGCTGCTGTTCTGTTGTGTTCTGTGTTGCATCTATGATCTAGGAGGACGATATTTCATCTCATTATGTACTTTATGTATATGGCTGGGATTACAATAAAGCTCTATGTGACTTGATTTATATGAGTCAAAAGCCCAAAGCCCCATCCAACCTGCCCACTCAACTCTAATTTTCCTTCTGGCTCTTTGGCTGTGCATGGTGGGCCTGTTGATGTAGCCGAGTCTTGTAATTTGTGAACAGCTTCAGTACTTCATTTGCCTCTAGGTGTCATATATCACTGCTGTATTGATGTTCTGCAGACACGTAACCGTGATCCCGTGACTGCGTCATATTGGATGGTGGAAGTGAGGGTATGATATCGAGCGATAGATTGACAGAAACGGACTAGTGACAAACAATATACTTTTTCATTTGTTGACAGCTGTTTAAATATGTTCGTGCCGTTATCAGTGGACATTGGCTACCTTGATGGAGTCCACAAAAATCGATACTTTTGAAAAGCTTTCTATAGCAGATTTAAAAACGGACCCGTATCTTCTCCCCCCGGAGATATTTACGGATTTAACCAAAGCACCTTGCTTGCCCGACATTACTCCACACGATTTGTAACAGGATGTCATCAACGGCGTATCACCATATACCGGTGCTGATTTAAAAGCTTAGAAAAGCCTTGATGCCTACCAATTTTCCATCGCGGGCTGAGTGACATCGACACGCTGCTACTGCACTGATTGCAGCGGCAACTACCTCATAATGGCAAAGGTAAGATAATAAAGTCACCAACCACTGAGTTATGTTCCTCTTGGAAATGAATGTAGATCAGTCTTTATGTCACGCTCTGTCGCGAGCCGTTGAAGAGGTTGAACGAGGAAGCACAGGCGCAGAAGGACATCTTATAGAGATAGT
>JBBJLS010029476.1:0-14591 GCA_037577275.1 Bryconaethiops microstoma
AAATGCAGAGGAAGAATTTTGTGCTGTTCACACTGTGTGCTGTGGTGTGTTCACGTATGACAGAATGATCACTTTCATGGTCTACTGTTCACAAACTGCATTTTGTGTAAAATATAAATTTTCTAACTGCAGAAAGCCATGAGAGATCCCATTTTACAGTAATTATGACCCTGCCTCATGTCCTGCCTCACATCCTTTAACTACAGTAAATTCACTGCAATGCTCAGCCTCACGATGTACTGTTTTTATGGAGTGTTTTTAATGCAGAAACCTTTTTCCATTTTGACAACTAATCCACTTGGTCACCTAGGCTAATTGTTACAGCCCGTAATTGCATATACCCTCTATTATCATGAGGAAGATGCATTATATCTGCACAGCTCTCCGTTGGCACACACTGTGCTGGCATCTAACATGCACCATCTCTTGTGACACCATTTGCTTGGCCAGTCTGAATAATTCAAGATGCTCTGATTTAATGTTCTGAAATAGCAAACATGTTTTATAGGATATTTGTCATAAAAAAAACAGCTCCATGTAGTGGCTATACATTGCCCCAGCCCACAGTGGAGCAGAAACGAAGTCTCTCCTATCCATCTCTGTGTCTCTTTCCCTCCGTCCCTCCCTCAGGTCATTCTCTCTATGTCTTGGAGTTTGAGTGACTGTCTCTGCAGCAAGGGCCACAAGAGCAATGGGGCTGCAGAAGAAAGCCCGGGGCAAAGAAAGCATAAATTGAAATCAATTTAAATTGATTTAACACTAGTTGTGTGTAGAAACTAGTTACATGTAGGTTAGTTTTTGGATTATTTTCAAGTCAAGTAGGTGTTTGTCATTTCAACCATATGCACGGTACACAACGATATGAAACAACGTTCCTCCAGGATCACGGTGCAACACAACAAACGAAAAAACAGAACACCACAATACAATACAAGGGCAGGCAAGACAGGACTAAAGAGAGAGTGCAATAAAAACTCAAGAGCAATTTACAGGACAAGACAAGTGCAGTTGACTGGGGCAGTAACAGTTCTAGTGTGAGTGAATACAGTATTATGACTATACTGTACTATACTGTATTCTAACAGGAGAGTTATTACATGTGCAAAAATGCAAAGGGTGTGGGAGGGGTTCGTGGGCTCATCCACAATGCTGGTGGCTTTGCAGATGAAGTGTGCGGTGTAAATGTCTACAACAGAGTAAAGCGAGAGATCCCCATGATCTCAGCAAGCCTTACTATCCTTTGCAGGGTCTTGCAATCTGATGTGGCACAGTTCCGTGCCATGCCAGGATGTAGCTTCAGAAAATGCTCTCTATAATCCCTCCTTAGAATGTTGGGAGAATTGCGGCAAGGGGTGCGTTCTCCTAAGTCTCCAAAGGAAGTTGAGACACTACTTTGCCTTCTTGGAGATGGAGCTGGTGTTGAGGGTCCTCGTGAAATATTGTGTGATAATGTGCAATATTGTGCAATGTTCTTACCCGGTGCTAACACATTATCATTATGTGCAATATCATGTGATGTATTTTCTTTTCTAAATGGGTGTTAAATCACTTAATTACTTGCAATATCTTATGTGCAATAGTCTTCATGTGCAATATTACTACTTAGGTCAATGTTACTTTTTCATTACTTAATATTACTGCTGATTTTGTAATAATTGCAATAACTTACTCCAAACTACCATTTGTGTTGATAGTTTTTCACTCAGCTGTTTTACTTATATATGGTATGTATACCAAGCATTTCTGTGTTTTCATATTGAGCTTTTTTCTTTCTACTGATTTTTTTTATTTTGATTTTATTTAGACTTTATATTATATTGTTACTGGTTTGTGTGTCTCTGTGTGTTGTGACAGCCATTACATAAGCAATTTCCTCAGGGATCAATAAAGTTTTCTGATTCTGATTCTGAAGTTCTCCAGAATGTGAACACCAAGGAACTTGGTGCTCTGGATGGTTTCCACTGATGGGCTGTTAATGTTCGGTGGAGAGTGATCATGTTCTCCTGAAGTCAACAACCACAGTTTTGTCAGAGAAACGTTGTTGGCTGTTAACCTCTTCTCTGTACGCCACCTTGTTGTTCTCACTGATCAAACCTACCACAGTTGTGCCATCATCAGACTTGATGATGTGGATTGATGCGCAGTCATGGGTCAGCAGCTTGAATAGCAGAGGGCTGAGTACAAAGCACTGGGGGCCCCTGTACTTATTGTGGCGGTCCTGGAGATTTGCAGAGGGAGATGTTCAGGCCCAGCAGTCTCAGCTTTCCTATCAGATGCTGAGGAATGATAGTGCTGAATGCTTAACTAAAGTCTAAGAACAGCATTCTAACATAAATATCCCTTTGGTACAGATGGGTGAGGGCCAGTTGAAGGGTGGCAATGATGGCATTATCTGTTGAATGCAAACTGCAAGCTGCACAGGAGGACAGTAGTCATTGAGGCATGACATTGACAACTTTTTTGTGATAGTAGCTTTGAAGCACGTTGGAACAATGGTAGTGCTCAGAGCAACGTTGAAGATGTCTGTGAGGACATCTACTAGCTGGTCTGTGCATCCTCTGAGTAGTAAAGTAGTAAAAAGTTCCACTGTGGTTTTAAAAGCACCTGGATCCATTTTTACTGAACATCAGGCTGTTTTTAGTGTCAACATTTTCAGTCATTATTTTATTAACGATGTTTACTTGACTATGAGATTGGCTACCCCACCCACCTCTGGAGTCGCAAACAGTCGCAGCACTTCAAACAGTGGGTGGGCTTTGCTGAACTTAGCGCAAGCCAGATCACAGTGAGTGAGAAGGCGGCACAGTAAGTGCCATCAGAATCTCTTCAGGTTCTGCGAAGCATAGGCTAATGACTGCCTTTGTCTTGGTAATCAAGCTGTTCCCATAGTCATCGTAAATGCATGATTTGCTGAACCACTGCTGTGCTATAAACTGTCACTGGTAACAAAACAGCATGCTCTGTTTTCAAAACCTCGAAAAAAAAAGTGGTGTGTGTTGTTAGAGAGACGTGAGGATGGTGAGAAAAGGCGGCAGGCCGAGTGACAGGTCGCTGGTCATGAGATGACTTTGAGTGTGAAGTCAATAAGAGCAGGTACACTGAGCGCAGTAGGATACGAAAGCTGCTCTGGCTGCCGTGTGAAATTGATTAAAGCGCCGAGAGATCTTTGGAGCATGTGTGTGTGTGTATGTGTGTGTGTGTAGTGTGTGTAAGCATTGCTTTACTTACCGCTGTCCACCATGTGCCGGGATTTTCTAGGCCACAGTTATCACTATATTCCAAACAACAAGAATCAGGCACACGTGTGGCATTATATACCTCGAACCAGTCTGTGTGATTAGTAACTCCACAGCAACGAAACTGAGAGGGGGAGAGAGAGAGAACGAGAGAGAGAGAGAGAGGGAGAGAGAGAGGGAGAGAGAGAGAGAGAGAGAGAAAGAGAGAGAGAGAGAGAGAGAGATATAGATAAGTGATAATGGCTTTCAACAAGACTGATAGTGTGGTTGAACAGAATTCATTTTTCTTGGCAAGACACTGAAAATATCTATTTTGAAGCCAAAAGACCATGTCTGAGCGAGAAGACATCTCCTCAGCTGCTCTTCACGATCTTTCCTCCTGCTTTACTCCAGAGCCAACACTGCAGGGACCATCTCATCTGTTTCCAGTTGAACTGCAGCACACCACCTTACTGCAGCCGCTAAAGAATGGCCTAAAATTCATAATCCATGATTCATACACACCAATCAGCGGCGCTCACACAGATACACTCTACTCCATCACATCTTTTATTCACAAGCCTCATCTCTTCGGATCTGTCTGTCTCTATTCTCTCAGCTGCTGTGGCGAATACAGCTTTAACACTGTGTGTTTAAATTGTGCAAAAAGGCCAGTTAAGTAAAGCCTTTTTCAAGTCCTTAAGAAAGATGCTGTTGACTTTTACCACTAACTGCTCTTTTATTTACACCGTCTTTCTCCTCCAGTGGCACAAGATTTAAAACTTGTCAGCTGAGGTGCTCTTACATATACATCAGCAAACAAAAGACACGGCCTTATCCATCCATAAACACACCTCCAGCGCGCAAGCCCTTTGGCATACCATTAGCCATTTTTTATTCTGCAACATAGCATAGAAGCATGAATAAAACAGCCACACACACACGGAGGCTGGTGTGGTTGCTGATCCCATCCATTTTTCTCACCTCCTTTCTTTGAGAAAAGCTGTGGAATTAACTTGAATAATACAATGAAAGGCACATCAAAGGCACCGCAGAACAAACACCAGGTCCATAAGGGATTTTTAACACTCTCTCTCTCTCTCTCTCTCTCTCTCTCCCTCTTTCTCTCATTCTCTCGCTCTGTCTCTCTCTCTATTACTCACTCCCTTACTCTTTTTTGCTCTCTTACTCAATCCCTCTCTCTACCTATCTCTTATTTTTCTCCTTTTTGTCTCAATTCATTTAATTCAAAGTGGGTGTTTTGGTATGTTTCAAAAACACTTTACCAATGAACATATTATATATGGAACTAATTGGTGATTATGGAGTTATTGAAAATAATAATGATAATTAGATCCATAGCAAAACAACATTAATAAAATCATTTGAATATAAACTTAAATAATAAAACACATCTAGATAGAGTAACATTACTATAGATAGTAATACAAAAGGCATACTGTAAACGTATGACTCTAATGCAAATGTATGACTACTACTACTACTAATAATAATAATAATAGTAAGCAGTAATAATAGAAAGTAGACAAATAGGTCATATTGAAATGTTTATACACATTGATAGGTTTGATGATCTCTCTCTCTCTCTCGCTCTCTCCCTCTCTCTCTCTCTCGCTCTCTCCCTATCTCTTTCTCTCTCGCTCTCTCTATCTCTCCCTATCTCTTTCTCTAGTTCTCTCTCTCATTCATTTACTCTCATTCTCTCTTACATCCTCTCTTGATTTTATTTCACCTCTTCATTGAAGCTGGCATAACCGATTTTCTAATAATGTGGAGTATAATGTTACATCGACAGGACTTTGAAAATGCAGTGATAGGTAATTTAGTAAAACAGGTATTTCACGTGCAGATATCTGCAGACATCATGGTAAGAAAGCTTTTCCCCAGAATTTGCAAGACCTGTCATTGTGTGCTCCGCCTTTAAAGAAGATCAAAGTTTGTACTGCAACATAAATCACTTAGGATGGAAATTCAGAGATATATGAATTATTCTCACACATATTTATTTTGTACTGCTAGGACAGCAGTGGTGTCTTGGTCTCCTCTTCACAGGTAATAAGCACAGACTCATTAAACTAACTGTGACAGAGTTAATAATTTAGACACAATAAAACCCTATTATGCGGAACACGGCTTCAGGCAGGACGCAGTGAATTTAGCTGAAACATTCCTCACACTCCTAGCCTTGTCTTTCACTCACTCACGCACTTCTATTGCAGTGTTCAGTTTAGCTTTGATTTGAAGTTTGCACTAATCTACAACACTTCACCATGATGTTGCTGTCCTTGTAACTTCATTTTTTTCTTTATGCCATTTGAAAAGCTTGGTTCAATTAGCATTTTCTTCCCTTCTCTTCCAAGAGTCATGTTTAGACTCTTCTTTTCTTTCATGCTTATCACTATAAAGCAAAGCAGCTTGGATGCTTACATCGGTCTGGACGATACTCCAGGCATTGGTCAGGCCAATGTTTCCCTCTGTGCCAAACAGCTGCAGGCCTTTCTTCAGGTCGCTTTGCGCATACTGGTCAATCTGCATGCAAAGAGAGGCAAAACAAGTCAGTCATGGAGTAGCAGTAGCTGTAAGTAAGTAGAAGGAGGCTTAATGAAAGTTTACACTGTCTGCTCAGACGGTGGTACACTGTCTGGCCTTGACGGAGCTTTTTATCACCACATGGGGAAGCATAGGAGACTGAACTGCTTTCAGTCAGCTGGGCTGGAAATGAAAGACTTTTTGCCAACTGCACACTGCCATACAAATAATACAATCCATAGGTAATCTAGTTAATACAGGATCTGCAGAATGCAATAAATGTGCATCTGTGTGGCTGAGTCAGGTGGGAGGTGGGAGAGAAGGACGAATTCAAGCATTACGATATTATAATATTATATAATATATATTCATGACCTAGAACCAAATCACAAAAGAAAATGTTTAAACGGCCAGCAAAAATTAAACAAAGTTGGTGGATAATATTACATGTTAACATGTAAGCAATCGTGCAAGAAAGGGAGTGTTTTAGCGCAAGTGAAGATGTCTTAGACCGTCATAGCCATGGTGTTACTCATGAAAACCCAAAACCTCAAGTGCTCTTATTCAAATTCTGCAAGATCAAGTAAAGCAAAAAAATGTAAGCAAACAAGTTCCAAACATGCTGTCACAAGCTTTAATATCAGGAATTCCTTTGAACAAAAAAGACAGAGTAGATAGAGCCAAAAAACTGTCACCATAACAAGTTCAGCTCAGATTTATCAGTCTTTGACCGTTTTACCTGATTTAATTTACCTAAATATACATTGTTAAATGGTTTTATTTGCTGTTTTGTAACTTATATTCTAAAGTAGAATAACAAAAACAGTTTAAATGATCGGTTACTTAGCAACCAGTGCTCAGCTGATACAGCTGTTGGGAAAAAAACTAAACAAAACATGCTTTCATGACAAATAATACCACAGGCATAACACTTGTCAACCAGTCGTATTGTGTCATTATAACTAATGGTTAAATTACCCTTGTTCACACAGGACAGGCTCTAGTCCTTGCAGGTCACAGCGTGTTCCGCCTCATTAAACACCCCTGATTCAACCCATCAGCTAATAAGCAAGCAGAGGTCTCATTAAGCCTGAGTGTCCGAGGCTACAGCACCGACCGTTTTATGAATAGCCCTATTTCACAAAAAGACCCGGTTCTTTTCGTGTGTCATTTTAGTCATACTAATCGTTCGATAAATCCAAATACGGAGATACAGAGAAGTAGACAGGTAGTTACAAACAGATGGAGAGATACAGGTGGCATCATGACAAGGTCTTCAGAGCAGTGGCTGCCATTTTGGAGCAGGTGAGACCTCCATGTGAGGTCAGCCCCAGCCATCCATTTGATGAAGGAGAGGCCACCCATCTCCAAGAAGACCAAGAAGAGCCTCCTGCATTTGAGAAGATTTTCCCCAGGTCATCCACATCACTGAGGCGTGCCGTGATCATTTGGTCTGAGGATGAGAGAAAAATTGTCTTGATAGATCTGGCAGTCTTGTGGGAAGACGGATGTAAAGCCTGGCTGTTTCCAGTAGAGATAGGCTGTAGGGGTTTCCCGGCACAGTCTGTGTGGAAGATGCTCCCAGCTCTTGGAATAGCAGGAAAGGAGAGGAAGACAGCCACTCACAAGTTGTGGGAGGCAGCAGAAAGAGCCTTTAGTTAGCTCTGGAACAGACGGGAGCTGAGATGGAAGCCAGGAGAATATGGGCACAGACTGGCTATCCCTGCTAACTCGCCAATAAGAGAATGTGGTGGTTTAGGATCGAAACATCCAAGGAAAGTTGGATGCCACCTAATGGCATCTCCTGGCTGAATGTTTCAACCATAAGAGACTGACTGAAGGGTAGCCATCAAGATATACCTAATAATAAATCAAAACTAACCTTTATTTCACATTACATTGGCTGCATTATAGGGGTGCAGTGTAGGAGGATTAGCAGTTTGGCTAAATAGGCCTTTGGTGATCTGCTGTAAGTGTAGCTTTCCTGTTGATTCTCTCCTGAATGTGTGGCTCTTTTGGAAATGGACTCAACTGTTCTGTCCTAATGAGCCAAACATTACCTCTGCCATGTCCATGTAATGCACTGACTTGTCTGTCTACTTGCTCGCAAGCCTAGAAAGTACTGGCTTCCAGCCTGCCTGCTGGCATAGAAAATACAACGGGATCAAGTTAAACACATAAAAATCTGTCAGGTTTGTTTGCAGCGCTTGCTGCTCAAGAATGGATTCCCGTCTCCTTTCTGGTTTGGGGGTCCAACCGACTCCCCGGCATAAGGAGGTAATTGATTAGATGCAGCTTTCTGAATAAGCAGGGAAGACTGAAAGAGCGCAACTCTTCACATGCACCTCTTTCACATGCAAACACTGTCTTCCTGAGCCTGCAAATGTTGTTTTCTTGAGCCTGCAAATATGTTTTCCTTAGCTTGAGTCAATCTCTGTTGAACTCTCTGGTTAGATCACTGCTTTATTTATAGTGTTGTTTTTTACTTCTATTTAAAGTAGCTGAAGAACCACGACGCCCCTCTATCTTTTTTTTGTATAATTGAAATGACTGACTTTGCACTTAAACACCACCATCCCGAATCGTGTCCTAGTGATTATCCCCATTACCAAAAATCCCTATGATTCATCCTGCAAATTCAGTCTCATTCATTTGAGTCCAGCCGTAAGTGACAAGCCCATCAGCTTGTTACAATAATGGCGACGTGACTCGCATTACTCAGAGGACTCGACCTGAATGTGAAATGGAAAGTGTACGTGTGAAAGAGTGTAAGAGAGAATGAGAAAGAGAGAAAGAGCGCAAAAGAGAAACAAAGACTGCATGAGAGAGGTGTAAATCGTAGCCAAATTACCATAAACAGATGAGTAAGTCATCAATCACAGTGATTGGATGAGAAAAGAGGCTGTTGAAGATAAAAGCAGAGCATCAACTGAGAACTGCTCAAGACCATGACTCGCACAAACTGACACCCAGGTGACATCTGAACTGTCCGCCAGGACAGATGCCTGTTCTATATCAATTCATTTTTCTCTCTCTGTCTCTATCTCTGTCTCTGTCTCTCTCTCTCACACACACACACATGCTCAGACATACACACCTGCCACTTGATTGTGACCTGAATTATAAAGCAGCTCACTGTGGCTCATAGAACATGTGCCCATTCCATCAATCTTACACCTCAAAAAAACAAATCTTTTGTATACCAGTACAGAAGTGATGAAATATATATTTTTTAAAAATGTATAAATAAATAAGATTCTTTTCAATTTAATGTTAAATTAATAACAAAAACAACAAATACAACAACAATAATGATAATAACAACAACAACAACAATAATAATAATAATAATAATAATAATAATAATAATAATAATAATAATAAGAAGAAGAAGAAGAAGAAGAAGAAGAAGAAGAATAGTAATAGTAGTAGTTACTACTGCAACTCATTCACCACCATTGAACGATTCACCAGTTAATAGATTTACCAAGGAATTTAATGAATTAAAAATATCTAAATAGTCGTGAGAAAAAAGATATGTGGACACATTGTGATAATGAGAATGCCACAAACATTAAACCAGGCCTGAATAATTGAAAGCTGGAAACAGAATTCCAACTGACAATATTTTTGTCTGCGTGATGGTTATGACCCTTGACCACTTACGCCGATGGTTTGTGGCCTATCTGAGGGCGTGTGCCCTGAAATAAACTATTGGGCCATGTTAGCTCTTGTTTAATAGCACATTTGAAAAAGAAATTTCTGTTCAAGCTTGTTATTAAAGTTTTTAGATTATTTCACTTTGTGTGCTTGAATGCAAATGTGTTCTCATTCTGAAATATGAGGCTGTAGATCTAACTGAAATTAATTTTTTTTGCAGCCTTCTGTAAATTCCACTCATCTGACCCTTCATAGATGTATACAAAGTGCTTGATGAATTACATTTATAAGCAGCATCCTGCAAAACCATTTTATCTCGCACAGCCATATTGTTACTGTTAGACAATTGACTGGGCAGCATGGTGGTAGCACTGTTGCCACATAGCAAGAAGGACCTGGCTTTGAATCCCAGTCAAGGCGGCTGAGAGTCCTTTCTGTGTGTTTTTGGGGTTTTTTTAGTGTAAAGTGGCCTGTTTTGTTGCGCACGAACACAGCACAGCACAGTACAGTAGACACAGTGTAATTCTTCTCTGCATTTAACCCATTCATCAAATGAAGTGATGACGCAGCACCCGGGGAGCAGTGTTTAGGAGTGGTACCTCGCTCAAGGGTACCTGAGTGGTGCCATTGGCAGTCCTGTGATTTGAACCCATGACCTTCCAATTGCAGGGGCAACTCCCTAATCACCAGGACACCAGCTGCCCCCTCTATGCAGGCGTCAGTTTCAGCTTTGTTTCCTCCTACAATCCAAAGACATGCACGTTATGTGGATTACAGGTGCTAAATTGCACTTAGACGTGAGTGTATTTTTTCTGTGTATCTGCACCATGTTAGACTGCTGATCTGTCCAGGTTGCTTCTCTGCCTTTTGCACTATGAGTCCTGGGAAAGGCTCCTGTAACCCTGGTTAAGAATAAGGGGCTTGGATAATTAATGCATGGACAACAGGCAATTAAGGCTTTGCCTTAATTGTTAAAACACAAGCTAAAGTTCAAATGATTAATTTCCCTTTGACATTGTCCATTTACTATGCATGTTAAAATCCAGTCAACTTCCCTTGGCAATACATTTATTTTGTATCTCAGTTCTTGTATTCTTTTTTTTTTTTTTGACGTGATTTGAAAACATCAACTGCCCTGTCAAAATTGAATGACAATTGCATCAACAGAAAAAGGTTAGAATAAAAATGTTTTTACATGAACCATTATAAGTTCCTTCTTCTTGAAAGTTATTATTTCGCTCCAGCAGTGACAATTTGTTAGGCTAATTTGAACTGAGGATCAACCTCTGGCACAGGTGCTCTCGTGGTGGAGATTTTTGCATAATTGCTCTGGGATTGCAGCTCTCTGGCCAAAGACTAAATGAAGCCTAGAAGCTCACCATTTTTCACTCACACGGGGCCGAACAAAACAGTGCAGCCTCTCAAAAAGAAATGTTTCTGACAGAATGAATGCGTGTCGCATTTTGAGGGTCATATTAATTCATTAAATTTACCCACACATTCGCCGCCCTTGTTTCAGGTGTTGGTACAAGCGAGGGCTGAATAAGCGTATAAACCTCCTGCAGCAAGTTAGAGGAAAAGGAGCTCTAAAGCACTGAAGTATGCTTCAGTGGCAGATTGTATCAAAACACTGATCAGCCATTCTCCTTTTGAATCAGCTCAGCAGTGCTGAATTTACCCGCAGGCTTTCGAAAACAATTAGTCCAGGTTTTCCTCTGTTGCAAGTTCTTGGCTACTCGTGAGCAAAATGAAAAACCATGAACTGTTAAGAACATGTTTCATAACTTATCCAGAAGGCCATCTGGTTTTTATAGTCTTTCTCTTGCATAGCTGGAACCCGTTAGCTGATCACAGATAAGCACATTTGATGCCTTTTCACAGTTAAAAAAAAAAAAAGTAATCTCAAAGGATCACAGAGTACGACATACTGCAGAAGCAGCAGCTGCTGTACATCTGACATTATGTTCATATATCACTGCTGTCATAATAAACGCTTCCCTCTTAAACCTTGTAGGAAAGGGAGATGTTCTTAACGTTAACACACGAATGTAATGAGATTCAATTTACACAGCGAAGAGTTTTGTCTTGTTTTGTCTCCCCTTTTCATTTGGAGCACCCCCCAGGAAGACCCCTCTGGAGGACCACAGAGTCTCTGTTGACAGCATAAGGTTACATTTGTTTGGATTAATTTGGCCACTCACAAAGGAGGAGGCAATCAGTCAAAACAAACAGCATAAAAGAAACAAACAGAATGAAAACAAAATAAACAAGAGAGTTACACATATAGAAAGAATATAAGCCAACGATAGCAACCTACGTAACCTACATTACATAGTTAAATAACTCATTAATTCGAATTCATTAAATATACTACTAGATATTAAATATAATAATAATAATAATAATAATAGGTATTCTTCTTCTCAATCTTCTTCTTCTTACTGTTACTGTTATTGTTGTTTTTTATTATTAATATTTTTTTTCTGCACATATAATCCAAACACCACATAGACTACTCATTGTTATTTTATCTGACACATCCACCACATAGGTGCACTTTGCAGGTCACTGTAGCTCATCTATGCTGCAAAATATATAAACTGGCCTGTTCATCGCTATAAAGGGGCAACCTCAGGACCGGCACAGAACAGACGCAGAACAGGCCTGACATTGAACAGATGTGATACTGACAGCGTACGTTGTGAGAGTATCAGGCATAGCGGTGCTGGTAGGGTTTTTACACACTTCACTATCAATGCTGGGTTGAAAATAACCCACTGTATCCAGCCAGCAGTGGAAACTGACTACTGATGAGGGTCGAGCCAAAAGCTGACTCAAAAAAAGGGCATGAAAAAGAACTACACTCTCTAACAGTACACCTACAAGGTGGACCAACAAGGTGAGTGTGTCTAATAAGGTGGTCAGTAAAGTGTGTACAGGGTTTTAACACTTCTGCTCAACAAATATGCCTCAACCCTTTTCATACCACTGTGCTTAGAATGGCCAGATATGTAACAGAAAGGTGTTTTTCTGGTGGTCATATTCAATTAATGAAAAACTATGCATGAACAAATAGGTTTTGGTCAATAAATTTGGGCTTACAAAGTGTATTTGACTGGTAGATGTTTCTGGGGGAAAAAAATAGTGATAATGTGCTGGCTCTAATATTTTTTACAGCGGAGAGATTTTTCTAAACATTCCTCAACTCGACTCTCTGGCTCCCTTCGGATCTGACCTTGAGCTCATCCAAGCTGACACGAGCTTGTGTTTCACGTAGAGATGGAGGGAAAAAAAGAAAGAAAGAGGAAAGAGAGAGAGAAAAAGCAAGGGAGAGCAAGGAAGAGCAACCAAGCAGATAGAACAGACCAAGAAAAGAAAGGAAAAGGTAAGAAAAAATGGCAAAGGGCCACACAAACACAAAACTAGCACCACTGAAACATATGTCATTTGTTTTCAAATAGTGTAAGAGTAAAACTGTCAGTAGTCATGAGGTGATGATGAGGTAAAAGCTGGTACATATCCAGTCTTTGAACATCCTGTCACCTGAACTTTCGGTGCCACTGAGACTCTCTCTTTCAACAGGAACCATGTAACGGAGTCTCGAACCCCTTTTTTTCCTGGTAAATAATGTGTCAAGTGCGAGCCTGCTTTAGCGCCGTTATCTCAGTGTATACTGTGAGAGTAGAGCTGCGGGATCTACCAAATAGACCTCCATCATTAATTATTCAACACCAGAGAGAATGGGCCAGCGCAGGAGAGAGAGAGGGGGAGAAAGAGAGAAAAAAGTGAGCAATCCATATCTTTTAAACCTACAAATAAAAGCCTTTTTTTTTTCAATGGTTCCTACAGCGTTTCCTACCAAGAACATCAGGAATGCAGATCACAGTCAGTTAGTCTGTGCGTAAGGAGCTCAGCAGCAGAACCCTGTTTGCAAAGTAAAAGTGCAGTAAATTAGCATCCGGGAAGGGCTTTGAATGCTTCCTATCAGCTTTCATTATGCCATCTTGCACACAGAGCCTGCTATGGAGCCAAGCGCAAGTTTAAACCACATCGCTTCCTGTCATCTCACGTTATCCAACTCTTGTCTGCTATCCTTAAACTACCCCTGCAATCTCCACCACATTCACAAACCATGAATAAAGAGACAGGCATCATGTAGAGCCAGCGCTGTCAGACTCCATACACAGCACCCTGTGGAGCGGGATGACTGAACAATCGGGACAGGGTTTATCAAAAAAGACAGATACGTGCAAAGCTAATGTCTTGGCGCAAACAGAAAAATAATCTCTTTTTGTATCCATATACCAACACAAGACTCCGACCGGGCGAGAGAGGGGAGAGAGTGGGAAGGCGTTCTGGAGATATTTCTAAACATTCCTCAACTCGACTCCCCGGCTCCCTTCGCATCTGACCTTGAGCTCATCCAAGCTGACACGAGCTTGTGTTTCATGTAGAGATGGAGGGAAAAAAAGAAAGAAAGAGGAAAAAGAGAAAGAGAAAGCAAGGGAGAGCAACCAAGCTGATAGAAGAGGGGGGGGAAGATAGAGAGAGATAGTACGGGCCCTTCTGCTTTCCTAGTTTCTCCATGAAGTGATCCTGCACTGTGGCGTACTGTGAACTGGTCTGTGTTGTATTGTGCAATGGTGATGTGTTGTTATTGTGGTGGGTCTGTTCTGTATTATGCATTGTTTTTTGTCTCTATGTGGTACTTGTCTTCAATGTTGTATCTAATTATTTTATTGTGTTGTTTTAAATGTTTAAATGCCTGGCTGGAATCTAACTTGCCCCTGGGTGGAATAATACATTTTGACTTGACTTGACTTGACTTGAGAGATAGAGAAGGAGAGAGAGAGTAGGAGAGAGAGAGAGAGAGAGAGAGAGAGAGAGAGAGAGAGAGAGAGAGAGAGAGAGAGAGAGAGAGAGAAAAGAAAAAAATACACACGCAAACACACAAAGATGGAGAAAAACACACATTGAAAGAGAGTAGGGTGGAGAGTTTAACAGTTTATCATACAAAAAAGACACACATATCATTTGACATTTTAAATATTATAAGATATAACATACTATGTAAAAATAATATGTCTGTACAACAGAGAGAGAGAGAGAGAGAGAGAGAGAGAGAGAGAGAGAGAGAGAGAGAGAGAGAGAGAGAGAGAGAGAGAG
>JBBJLS010029533.1:0-14589 GCA_037577275.1 Bryconaethiops microstoma
TGTGTGTGTGTGTGTGTGTGTGTGTGTGTGTGTGTGTGTGTGTGTGTGTGTGTGTGTGTGTGTGTGTGTGTGGTACCAAATCAAACTTTGTATCGTAGAAGTGGAGAAAACCCAGTTTTTCCATGATACACACACACTCACTCCAGTTTTGGTTATTTTTAGCACCAAAGTCTGAAATGTGTTAGTCATGGACGGGCATTTCTCCATAATGACGTGTGTATATATATACACACACACACACACAGAATATCATGTTCTCCAGCTCGTCAGCGTCCAGCAGCAGAAAAAACCTCACACTATAAACTGGCACTGATCCCTGATTAGATTAATCTGTCCTATCTGATGTTCTCCATGTTCCTCCACTGAGAGTCTAAAGTGTGTTTGGGCGGGTTTGGAGAGACGGGGGAGGAGGGTTTGTTGCTCAAGTGCTCAAGCACCCCCTCAGTGGCCTTTAGTGCCCTTTTTGGAAAATGTTATTCTTTCATTTAAGAGTTCTGGTAAATTTAAAAATATTTTAGAATGACAGGAAGTGTTTTCTTGTTTTGAGGGGGGCTGAGTGGGAGGGGAGGGGGGTGGAGGTGGTTGATGTCAACAGATTTGCCCCACAAGTCTTGACTCCATGGGGACGGCCTTGGTGGAAACACTGATAGGGTTTTGCTTGTATTTGAACAATGTGTGTGTGTGTGTGTGTGTGTGTGTGTGTGTGTGTGTGTGTGTGTGTGTGTGTGTGTGTGTGTGATGCAGGGGGACCAGTCCTTTTTTGAATTCACTATTTTTGTGATGTCACAAAAGCCAGTGTATCACAAAAGCGTAAGCCTGTTCCTCCATTCTTTTGAAGTAAAGATGAGAAGTGGAGTGTTTACTGATCTAATCTGTGTGTTAGCAGTTACGCCCAGCATCAGCATCTCCTTTGGGGTCATACCCAGTCCCAGGGTTTGAAATATTATGATGGCAGAAGAATCTTTATAGCGATTATAATAAATAATTAGTGTGATTGCAGAAGAAATCTCACTGTTGTTCTTCTTTAATTTTTATTATTATTATTGTTATTATAGCTGGAATTTGGCATCATGTCTTCACCCAGAGTTTTTAAAATATGGGCTTATTTCCAAAGTCAAAATGTCTGTTAATATCTTGTGTAGCCTGTGTGTATTCAGATTTTTGGTCGGTTGATCAGGGGCTGAGAATTGATTGTATTTGTGGTCGAGCCGCCTCTTCAAAGAATGGGGAGAAGGAGAGCAGGGGGTAGCAGAGAGAGAATCTGTGATGTCGCACCTGTGGTGGTAGGAAAGCAACAAAACAAGTAGCGACAATTCAGTTTTCCAGATCAAAACACAGCAGACTGTAAATCTCGGGTCTATTTAAAAAAATATTTTTGGTTGTTTGTTGTGGTTTAATTGAACATAATCACCCTGTGAACCTGGCTATGTGCACTTTTCCCACTTGTTTTTGGGCGAGGTCAGTCCGCTCCTCCTGTTTTCAGCTGTTATTAATGTCTTGGTAATAATAAATGTCTTGGTAACAGACTGAAAATTTATGCCCCCCTGCATAGTTCAGTCGTAAAACGCGGCGCTGAATGAACAGAATCAGAAGAGGCGCCGGTTCAGTACCCTGCTGTGAATTGTGTGTTTGTGTGTGCGCAAAGTTAAACTCTGATGTGTGTTTGTTCTCCTCAGATGGTTCAGGCTGTTTGGAAAGCCTGGAAAGCCGGAGAAGGACCGCGGGGAGATCCTGCTGGACGTCCAGTTCCTGAAGGGCAGTCTGTCAGCCAGCATGTTCGACCTGTCCAGCCAGGACAAGTCCCGCTCCAAATTGGGCAAACTGAAGGACAAACTGCGGGGCAGGAAGAGGGAGGGCCTGTCCGACTCAGCCTCCGCCATCGTGCCCTCCGTCACCAAGGTCATGACAGACAGTGAGGAGGAGGACGAGGAGGAACAAGCCTCTGGAGAGAAAAAGAAGAAAAACAAATTGAAATCTCTCTTCGCGCCTAAATCCAGTCTTCAGCGGAATACGTCCCAGTCCATGTCTACCCTGAACGCCGTCCCTGAGAGGGACTCGGCCATCGCCTCCAGCAACACCTCTGGCCTGAACGTTGAGTCTCCAGAGGGTAAGACAGAATAATCCCCGAAAATTTGACAGTGTAGAAACTGCTGGTCACACGGTTGCACCGCCTGACTAGTTTCCATTAAAGTGTAGCGTCACATCAGTGTGAACTGGAATGTTCATCATTGAACATTTTATTTTAACTGCGGCCCAACATTGGATAAAAGCGTCTGCTAAATGCCGTAAATGTAAATGTAACACTGCAGGTTAATTGAGATTCAGGATTACAGTCGATACGCCGTCGACTTTACACTCAGAGTTTTATATTTTTACTTTCATACACTTGACAGTCCATCAGTTACCAAATCACACTAAACTCTGGCTGCGTCCCAACAGCTGACGCATCAACTGATGGACGGAGCGCCGTGCAGGACACTCGAACACGACACACACTTGCTGTTTGATGCTGTTAAACAAATCTTTACATTTTACTTTTGAATCACTTGACATGCGTCATAGAAACACTGGCAAGCGACACTGCAGAGCTGTCACTATGGTTACATGCCTTTATAAACTGTCTTTATCCAGTATTTGTCTTCTCCTTGATTCATTCACCTCTACTATGGCACTGTGACCATTGCAACCACAGCTAGGGCTGTTGTACAACAAATGCTATCGTCCTGTCAAATGAGTCTCGAGTCAAAGTCAAATGAGTCACACAAGCATCGAGGCAAATGTTTTCTCACTGACAAGGAGATATTTAGAAAATTAGCATCTTTATTTTAAATAATAGATACATGTACTACAACAAAGAGACGTCAGGCGCTTCCTGTCTGTATCACCACTGGCCTGAAACTGCTGTTCTGAAACTGCAGCTCTGCAGTCAGGTGGCACAACCGGAGCGAGTACAAGAAAAATTCACAACACAAAGTAGCAGAGTTGTTGAATTTTACAACAAAGTTGTTGAATTTTATTGTGGAACAAAGGCACTGGGCAAAAAAACTCAGTCATGAGTAGAACTGATAGAAACTCCTTGCTGAAGGGTTAACCAAACTCTTTTCTGTTACAGGTAAGAAGAAATTTAAGTTCTTCACACACAAGCGCAATGGCAGTACCGACAGTAAAGCATCGCAGGGCGGCCTCGCCTCCAATCACAGTGCCTCGCCCTCCATCTGCATCAATGGCAGCCATGTTTACAGCGAGGAACCCGAGACCAAAAGATCCACACTCAGCCTGAACAGCTCCGGACACGGATCAATGGAGGAACTGAGACGAGAGAGAGAGGAGAGAGAACGTCTAGAGGAGGAGAGGAGGAGGGCGGAGAAAGACGAGGAAGAAAGAAAGAGAATGGCGAGAGAGGCAGAAGAAGAGAGGAGAAAGATAGAAGAAGAGAAAGAAATGATTAGATTGGAGAGGGAGAAAGACGAACAGAGGAGAAAGATAGAAGAAGAGAAAGAAATTATGAGATTGGAGAGGGAGAAAGAGGAACAGAGGAGAAAGATAGAAGAAGAGAAAGAAAAGATGAGATTGGAGAGGAAGAAAGAGGAACAGAGGAGAAAGATAGAAGAAGAGAAAGAAAAGATGAGATTGGAGAGGGAGAAAGAAGAAGAGAAGAGAAAGATGGAGGAGGAAAGAGAAAGAAAAGTGAGAGAAGCAGAAGAAGAGAGGAGAAAGTTTGAAGAAGAAAGAGAAAGGAAGGAGAGAGAGGCGCAGAGGAGAAAGATGGAGGAAGAGAGAGAAAGGCTGAAATTGGAGAGGGAGAAAGAAGAAGAGAGGAGAAAGATGGAAGAAGAAAGAGAAAGAAAAGAGAGAGAGGCAGAAGAACAAAGAAAGCTTGAGGAGCAGAAAGAGAGGATGAGGATGGAGAAAGAAGAGCAGAGGAGAAAGATAGAGGAGGAAAGAAAAAGAAAGGAGAGAGAGGCAGAAGAACAGGGGAGAAAGATGGAGGAAGAGAAAGAAAGGATGAAGTTAGAGAGAGAGAAAGAGGAACAGAGGAAAAAGATGGAGGAGGAGGAAAAAGAGATGAAGCGAGCTGAAGAGGAGGAGAGGAGGAGGGCTGAGGAGAAGATGAGGGCTGTGGAGGAGGAGAAGAGAAGGATGGAGATGGAGAGAAGGCTGGCAGAGGAAAAAAAGCTTAGAGAGGTAGAAGAGAGGAAGAGAAAAGAGGAGACAGAAAAACAAAGGAGAGAAGATGAGGAGAGGGAGAGGAAGAGGAGAGAAGAGGAGGAGAAGGAGAGGTTGGCGGCAGAAAGGAGGGATATGGAGAAGACACTCCAGAATTTGGTGAAGTTTGAAGACCAGGAGAAGAAGGAGTGTGAGAGAAAAGAGGAACAAAGACCAGTTCCAAAAGCCAGGAGAGCTAAAGAGGATCCATCCTCCAAACCTGAGATCCTGCAGGAGAACACCTCCACAAACCCGTTTGAACCGAGCACCTTTGAGGAACCTTCTTCTACGAACCCGTTTGAGGAACCGATCTCCTCTCAGCCACTGGCCTCCGTTCGCTCGGCCAGAGTCTCTGCGGTGAAGCCCAGGTTGGTGTCTGTTCTAATTTCATTTAGTCCATTAATGTCAGCGGACATTGGATAGGGGTCTCCAGTTCTGGTTCCAGCACAGTTTGGTGATGGTCCTGCTGACAGTCATGTCACCAAATCGTACATGTCCTGCATTCAGGTTAATAAGCAACTGGCCACCTCGTTCCTTTTCTTAATTAGGAAGAGGAATCAGCCAGTCATGCCCTAAACTACAGGGGGCAGCGCCTGTTTTTGTGAGGGGGAACATGACTCTAGTCCTGGAGGTTCTAAGTCCATCACTGACTATGAATGTGAGCGGCAGTTTAACCAGTGTGTCAGATGGTCTAACCAGTGGGTGTATGTCAGATGGTCTAACCAGTGGGTGTATGTCAGATGGTCTAACCAGTTAGTTGTGTGTTTCAAACGAACCAGTTGATAGGTGTGTGTGGCATGGTCTAATCGGTGTGTATGTGTTAGACAGCATAACCAGTGGGTGTGTGTCAGGTGGTAAACAGCAGCAGCAGCTCTATTCCGAGACTCGCTATAGAAATGCTGCTCACACACACACACACACACACACACACACACACACACACACACACACACACACAAAACTACAACACGGAACCACTTTTACACACTTCAGATGTCCAGATTTATCTAGAACCCACAGAACATGTTTGTGTGCCGTGTTATTAGCTTAGTGCTAAAATACTATTCAAATCCCTTAAGGGTGAAACCATGTTAGAGGAACAGAGAAGAACATGCTGTGCCACCACCTTATGGCTGATTACTGTTAAATTGTGTAAATAGCATCTTAATCCCGTTATAAATGAGCTACTAAACTTCGTTATGGTTAGTCACTCACTCAGGCAGGTACTGGTGCTAATGATATGGACAGAATATCAGTATTGTGATTATTCTGCTACCTATGGGTGCATTTCAGTGTATTAAAGGCCCCATTAATTAAAAAGACTTAAAGTCTGTAAATAGTGATTCAAATGGTACATTTACTCCCCCTCATCAAAATCTTAGATTTTACTGACATCATAAAATCTATGATTTGAAACAACAGCCTTGTTTCAAATCATAGATTTTATGATGTCAGTAAACCAACATATTTACACATCAATTTATTCAGCTTCAATAGTTTAGTCCCACGCATCCGTGCTGTAATTGAGTTTCAGTCCCCGTGTTGCTGCAATACAGGGCAGCCAATCAGAAAGGTGCTTATTTATATATAGCAGTCTTAAAGGTGCAGCCTGTTTAATTCTGAAGGATAAACTGAGGTCAGAAAACAGTCATGTCAGAATGAGTAAGATTTTTGGTTCACAAACCCACACAAACAAGATGAAAAAATTAAATAGGAGGATAATGTCAAATACTTCAGCCAATCAGGGTCTTTAATGGTTAAAGATTCAAATAATTAGACCTTTATTGGATTGCATGAAGACTAAAGTTCATCAGAATACCCAGTAACTCCCCTGGAGCTGTGATTGGTCACCCTGTCAGAAGCACTGTGATTGGTTAGAGGCTCATTTGCTTATTGCAGCCTTTTGCGATATCAGCAGTGCAGAGACCAACATCGTGGTATCGATTGACAGACGTTTATACTGTGCAGCTCTAGTGACTATGAAAAGAAATTTGGAGCAGTTTTTTATTATTTATTTTATTGAAGCAAAAGATAGGACAGGACGATCGGACCGGCTGGAACCAGGAAGTTCTCTCCTCTCTGGCAGATTTAGATATTAAGGAAGGACAATATTCCGACACTCCTCAGATTACCTGGAACGCACCTGGAGCTTCCCTGGGCTCATTGCCGGTAGTGCTACATTTCCAGTGAAACTTCCTTTTGGTAGACTGTGAAATACACATCTGGATCTGAACCCACTTGTAGAAGATTCAGGTGTGGTTGAACAGGGAACTTCACCAAACAGTGCTGGACTAACGAGCCTTTCTACATTTGCATGTTACATATTTAATGTTTACTAAAAATGTGCTCAATATTCTTCACTAACAAATACATTTTCAGTATGTTCACCATTTTGTTTTCCTTTATTAGCCAGAAAAAAAGTCGTTTTTTTTAACTCATCACTACTGACTTATAAAAAACCCCACCTAATTTAATTAATGTGGATCACCAGAATAGTTTTGGGCCACAAGTGGGTGGGGAAAACCCACAGAGGCAAGGGGGTACGGAGAGCGGCTGGGTGATGTTGCACTAAAAGCTCCGGTTTTAGACTGTTTTAAACCATTTTTATTTGTTAAAATCAGATTTTATTGATATGCTCGTAGGGGTTAAGCTGTTCCAGGTCTTTCCTGACTTTTTCTAATCTCTCTGACTTTCCCTCAGCTCTGAAAAAGAGTGTGAACAGACTAAGTTGTCTGTAGGAAGCTGAGTAATAACCTGTATATTGTTTCTGAACCCGATTTGGGGGTGGGGAGGTGGTTGTGGGTATCGGGAGTTGTCATGACTGTGCTCAGACTGTGCTACACAATGCCGCTCTGCTGAGACCCATCCATTAAAAGTATCGTGTGAAGACATTCAGCACCTCTGTGAAATATTTAACAGGCCCAAACACGCTGTCAGGAGAGGAGTGGCGAGTTCCCGTTACCTGTTTTTGCTCTGAGTTGTTCCCAGAGGAAGAACTCGTTTCTCACAACAGTCTTTTCTTTGTCTGATCAGTACTAAATCATCTTGTTATTTGGAGATTACTGAAGTCTGACTTGTTTCTCCTAAAACCCACTTTAGGAGAAATAAGGAGCAAAAGAAAAAAATCAGCTTAAGACAGAAGTTCTTCTGTTCTCATCAGCTTTCTTCTCTTAAACAACCTTATGGGTCTCAAAACTGTCTGACTTTGGTAGTTTTGAGACTTGAATTTGATCACTAAGACCATGTCAGACGTTGTACAGACTCATTTAAAAGAAATCAAGTTTTCTTCTGGTTTTCTGAAGATCTGATGATCTGAGACAAATAAAGATCAGAGCAGTGAGAGAAAAGAAAGAGCATTTTAACGTCTTAAATTGGGATCAGGCTGAGATTAGAGGAAGGTTCTTTCTCAGGAGCTGAATTTAGGACTTGGGAGAAAATGCTGAGAATCTGATATTGATGTTAAAAGTTCTGTTCTGTTTAGGAGAAACAAGCTGGACAGAGAAGACTCTTCTGAATTTTCATTTAACCTGAGATCTTACTTAACTGTACTTGTGGAAATTAAAATAACACCATTAATCATTAATCCAATCACAATAAAGAACTTTCAACCACTGTGTCTGTTTTCCTTCTTGTTTTAATACTGACCGCTGTTTCTTCTGTTTCTGCTGACCATGAATTTACCGCGTTAACCCTGTTAACCCCATTCGTCAGTCCTCAGGAGACTCAGGAAATCTGCCAAGAGCTGATCTGGCAGTTCTGATCCTCTGACTCGTGCACACCGGCCAGGATATTTCCTAAAAGTGCTTTTCTCTTGGGGACAGAGGGCAAATGTGGTATGCAGGAGGGTCAACAGGCTTCCTTCCTGAAAGACAAATGTGTTTATCCAGCAGTTCGTATGAATGGGAATAAAATATCCTTGCAGTTCTCCAAGGATTCTTTACTTTCGAGGACCTATGCGGGACCAGTGAGAACTGCTGATCAGCATGATTTGCAGAGGGCTCTCAGACGCTCCACACTTTTATTCAGAATCAGAAAAATTTATTGAGGAAAATGCTTATATTATGATTTCACAGACACAAAGGCAAAAACAATACTAGATTGCATTTCTGTGAGAAAATGTGAAGTGTGATTGTTCTAAAACCAGTGCTATAAAAACATGGCCAAAAAAAAGTTCTGCTCACAGTGGGGTCTCGAGCCGACACCTTTTCGGACTTTCTTCATTTAAGCGCAGCATTTTATTGCTGAACCATGGAGGGGGACATTTAACTTGCTGTCCGTTATCAAGCCATTTAGGGTTGAGGACAGCTGAAAATGTGCCACGACCCACTCGTACCCGAAAAAGGGGTTGGGGGGAAGCCTGCATAGCCATGAAAGAGACTAAAACACTAGTGAAATCAGTCCACTTAAGCAAAAGAAAATGTCTGGTTCAGTAAAATTCTCAAACTAATGCACCTAAAGAAGCATGGAAAGTTTGAGCTTTGTTCATAATTTGGTCCTTGCATAATGTTTATTTTAATAACTGCATTTATGTGCAACATCTAATTTAAAAAGTAAAACTTTTTTAAAAGGAGCAATTTCAGCTGTATCAGACCACATCTGTATATTTTGCTAAATAACAATATAAAAAACTAAAAAATGTGACAATGTAATTAAAAAAATATTTCAATGTTAAGCCATTATTATTAAAAGAAAAGGGGCAAAATAACGTGAACACCAAGCCATGAAATAGATGTACTTGGATATCTAAAATTGTTTAATTGAAAAAATATATATATAAATACACATTATTGAATTTTAATAGCTGTACCATTTTGGGCTGTCCCAGCGGAAACAGAGTAATTAACTCTTTAGAGCAAAAACCTCAGCATTTCATTTGAGACGATCCCATCTTTAACAAATCCATGCACTAGAGAGCGATGTATTCATTATAGAGCCTAATAATATAGAACATGAATAGAGACACATCAATAGTTAGACTAACGATATCTCAACTGGAACTGAACAAAACTGTGGACTGGGTTGGAACTGCTCTGGTTTGCAGTTCATGCTGGAAACTGTCAAAGTACCTACAGGTTTTTAGTGTTTCATGATCAGTATATGCTTTTTTGTATTTATCCTCGTCCTGTTTCTTCAGTGAGTCCATCTCTGGGACCGTTTCTCTGCTATCTGTGGTGAACACCAACCCGTTCTTAGACAATGACGATTCAGTGGATGGTAGCTTGGAGGACCTTGGTTGTGTGGAAAGGAGTGAAGGAACAGCTAAGAAAGGATGTGCCCCGTTGCCTCCACAGAACAAGCCAAAGATCCCAAGACCTACCGTTTCTTCTGGAGTTGTCCAGCTAGAGGAACCCAAACAGTATTCCCCCTTAAAAGAAATAGCCAAGCGACAAGCACCTCTACCACCTGGCAGTTTGAGGAAAACCACAGAAGAAACAGTCAAAGGAAGCATGGACCAGTCTTCAGTGGTTCTTGATCAAGGAGTAAAGAAACCCATTGCAGACCTGGAAAAACATCTCACGAGCAATATTGCACCAATCTCCAAAGATGAGCTACAGGCTTGGTGTGTTCAGAGCATGAAGGCAAGACAAGGACAATACTCTGCTCTTAAAAAGATGGATCCCAAGGACAGTCTAGCCGTTGAGAAGCAGAATTCCGCCCAGGCAACTCCGGAACACACTGCCTTACAGAGCATCCAGAGTCAGCCCAGTAAGAAGCAAGCCGATACCAATCCTTTCACATGTGGTGGACCAGCACCTGCCAAACACAGCAAGGGACCTGCACCTCCACAACCTTCAAACACAAGGAAGTCTGTCAAGAAAGAACTGCCAAATGAGTCAATAGCATGTGCTATTCATGCTGAAGATAAAGGAAACACCGGTAGCAAAGAGAACCCTTCGAACCTGAAACTGATGGAAGAACCAAAGTCTCTAGATTTAGACACCAAATCTGAACTTGCAGATGAGTCATCTAGCAAGGGTTCTTCTGCAGAACCCTTGCAAGATAACTCTTCTGATAATCACTCTGGAGGAGAAGAGAGCAGAGAATCTTTGGACAACACGGATGAACCCAAATCTTTGCAATTGATTTCAGATCAATATTTGCATCCTGATTCTCTGATATATAAACCTGAAGGACTTCCACAAAGGGACAGCGTAATCCCTGAGAGTGGTACTCTGACCAGAATCACCAAAAAGAAGTCTCAGGCTCCGCTGCCTCCAGCTAAACCAAAAAGAGTTGGAGACCCAGGCTCAACAAATCAGTCCCTTACAACAACTGCGGGAATCCTTGGACACTTTCCAGAGAGCCAAAGCAATAAAAACAACCAAGGTAACACTACGTCCTCCAACCCCCTGTCATTCAAAACCTCAACCTCAATGTTTGCTCCACTTGCTGAAGCATCAGAGGCGAGGAAAGTGTGTATTTCAGTGTCTGCAGACTCTGGCTCAGGCTCGGGGTTGAGGACGTTGCCATGTGCCAGAGTCGTGCCCTCTGATACTCAGGGCGTCGCAGGTGACGTGAAGGGGGCAGGAGGAGCTCCTGCCTCGGTAATCAGGTGAGATCCGTCACCCTAGATCAGTCTTTAGCTGAGTAAAATTAGCATTGGTACTCATAGAGGTAGTGACATAGACAGTCATCTAAAAGTGCTCTGTACAATGCTGTATAGTTTCTTCATATTTTACTTCCAAAGATACAGACTTTCTTGTATTTTTAATGCGGTCTTGAGGAACAGTTCTCCAGGCTTCTTGTCCAGCCTGTCACAATGAAACATTTGTTCCCCTTTCTTTCATTTAAAATATTCAATATGCCAAATATAAGACAGTTTGAAAGGCAGAAAATAGTGTTTTGCACCAGCAAGGTGATTCAAAGCAAAATATGAAGAAATTAGACTTTTTAAAAAAAATTAGTACTGTAGAGCTTATCCCAAAAATGTTTCAGATGTTCATAGATCATAATTCCAAAGAACATGATTGCACTTCTCCATGGTCCATTACTGAAGTTTTATTCTCCAATGAAGTTGATCAGTCAAGATCTTTTATGTCCAAATTTGGCTTCTTCAGCTTAGTGCAAATTTCCCACTTGGGACTTTATCTTATCTCTAGCGTTTTGGTGCTATCAGGTTAGCACTGCTAACACTAGAAGTCAACAGTCACCCATATTGTTTCCAAAAAATGCATTCCAAAAACTCCTCCGTACCCTCAAACCACATCCAGATCTTTGTTTAGGTGGAATGGACTTGTGGATGTGGTTTAGGACACAGTAAATTTAGGATGGGACATTTTAAGGGCCAGTACTTCATTTTGTGAATGCCAGTACTGGGTATAATCCCTATCTGGGAAGCATAAGACCACTGCTCTGGGAACAGTTTGTACCTTTTACATATTACTTATGTGACCCAGTGACATGGAAAAACCATAAACTGATCCCAAATCAACATTCTTTCTATAACATCAAAAATTTAAATGGAACTACATTTAACTTTCAAATTGAAAACATATTTTTAAATATATTTTTAAAAATATTATTGCTTGTATTTGTAGTGTATATATAATTGGGTAAAATGCAAAACTTGTGTAGCTGACATTCTGCAAGTCCATATGAGCTTAGCTCAGCATGAATGTCATTTTTGGACATATGGCATCTTTTTGATCTATTATTGAATAGATTGAATTATTTGGTTAAATATCTGTTAATGAGATGGAGAAGAAAGATCATCAACAGCACCCTTGCCCATGGGGGGCCAAGGCTGGCATAATATGGCATGCTCTCAGACGGACCAGCTGGATCTGCTAAAGGTGTGTTGGTGTCAGATAGTGTCTTTGACCTTCAAACCCAATTTACCAGTGTGTGTTGCCCTTGTCTTGGATAGTAACCAAGGTGACGCGCTGAGGGACATCTGTCCTGAATATCACACCTCACTTTAAATGAGGTTGACCTTTTGCTTTGTCCTTTCCAACAGCCCACGTCCTATGAGACAGAGTACAAATGACGTCCTTCTTCTTGTCTTCAGGTCTGGGTGTTTTAGGTCTGGTTTATGTTCGTCAGGCTGACATATGTCTCTCTCTCTCTCCCTTTTCAGGCCTCACGCAGTCAAACCCCTGAACGCTGGGGACAAAGAGCCAGACTTCAGAGAGTCAAACACGAGCAGAGCTGCTGGAGCTTTAGACCACATGCAGCTCAAAATGGAGGTACAGCTTCTAGTCTTCAGATCAGAAAATCTGCTTTAACTCTGTATGGGAGTATGAAAGCAATTTTCCCCAGTATGGTGGTGCAGCGTGGGGACTCTTACTGTTGTGTAATACAATGTGGAATAAAAAGTCTTCTTCAGACTCCTTGTTGGTAAAAGTGCATTGAAGTAATAGCTTGTCAAAAAAAACGTATTTACAAATTTTCCATAGCCGTGGGTGACCACTCAAGACACTAAGAAGTCAATAGTCACCGAAAGCTTTTAGCCTAAACACATCCCCAAAACATCTCTGGAGCCTCAGACCACATCCAACACTTCATTAAGGTGGATCAGACTTGTGGATGTGGTTTAGGACAGAGTAAGACTTACTATGAGCTGTAAAAATTAACTGAACTTCACTGCTACAGTTGGCGGTTTCAGACGACACCAGGGCTGCTGTTCATAAAGCAGGACTGATCTGGGATCAGATTCCTCTGTATTTATGATGTCACAGAAACGGACTCTAGATCAGCGCAGCTCATTTTTACAACTCACAGTAAGTCATACTGTGTCCTAAAGAAAGTCCACGAGTCCGATCCACCTTAATGGAGAGCTAGATGTGAGTTGAGGGTCCAGGGAAGTTTTGGATTTGTGTTTAGGATAAACGATTTGGGTGACTTAACTTCTAGTGTTGTTAGCCTTGTAGCTCCAGTTCTGAACCCCACTGGTCTTGGCTGATCCGGGATCAGTGGAGCTCTGCTCATGTCTGATGGGCACTTAAAATCAAAACAGTGCCTAATTAGTTATAAGCTGAATCACAATTGTATCTTATCGTGGAACAAATATTGTGATGATATCATATCATTGTCTCCTGACGCTGTTTTTTGCTCCAGGCTGAAGAGCCAGCGGGTAAAGGGCCATATTCCCAGCTGACCCATGCTGAGCTGATCTCGCTGGTGGTCCGGCAGCAGGAGCAGCTCTCCCAGCGGGACTCCAGGATCTCACACCTGGAGCAGTACATTGACAACCTGCTGGTTCGGGTCATGGAGGAGAATCCCAGCATTCTCATGTCCATCAACTCGCAGAAGAAGGCTGTGTGACCAATAACTCCAGATTTGGGGACCCTTCTGCCCTACACTACCCTATCCTACCCTACCATGCACTGCTTTTTCCCGCCCCACCATGCTCTGCCCCGCCCCAGCCCTTGGCTTGCTCTGCCCGGCCCTCCCCTGTCACATCCTTCCCTGACCTGTTTAAAGTGATAGCTTTACACTAAACTGCATTTTGCACAGTGGACAAAAGAGTGCTGTGCTGCTAAAAACAGCAGCAACAGCAGTTGAAGCCTTAAACTGCGCATGTACTTTCGTCCATGGTTGTAGATAACTGCGTCATACAGTGTCAAAAACCCAATAAACAAGTTTCAGGCATACTAGTAGCACCATTCTAATGTAGCTGTTGGTGAAGGGAAGGGATTGGATGTTTTGCTAAACTGTCACTTTAAAATGTTCCCTGTGCTTTTGGTCCACATCGTGAGAGGATTGCTGACTGGTTGATGTTGGGTATGGAATTGTGCAGTGCTGTACCATTATATGCCATGATTATTTTGCTTCATATTACATATGCATATTACAAAAATCAACCAAAATTCACACACCAGTTCATCCAAACACATGAAAAACCAAAAATGACACAGACTGGATCAGGACTGGACAGTTCCTCAGAATAAACTTTATAACACTTGTTTTTCTGAAGGTCTGTGATCTTCACACCTTTGTACCCACTGAAAGAGGAAATCTTCCTCATATTTCTGTACTATGTAACATGCTGTGTGTGTGTGTGTGTGTTACCAAATGCACTTTAATCAGTGATGAGTTTCATCCTTCCTGAACTGATCTATGGGTGCCCACTGAGGGGTACTGTTTGTACTGTGTCTGATCTTTTCTTCATCTGTCACTGTAAATAAACAGCAGCACTCTGTTCTCTTAAAAAAGCAGTAAAGCTCATTAGGGTTGCTTGATTATGGCAAAAATCATAATCACAACTCTTTTGGTCGATGTTGAGATCATGATTATTTAACACAGGGGTCTCAAACCTGTCCAAAAAGGGCCGCTGTTGGGTGCAGGTTTTCATTCCAACCAAGTAGAAGCCACACCTGAGTAACTGAAAACCAAGACCAACTGATTACAGAGGTGGAATCAGGTGTGCCTCCTGCTTGGTTG